>JAGFBZ010000253.1:0-112966 GCA_018398805.1 Hirundichthys speculiger
ATTTTTGATTTCATGTATATAATGCGATAATCGTAATTAATCAGGAAAAATCATGCAATTAATCGCGATTAAAAATTTTTATCGTTGCCCAGCCCTAGTTGTACACATGTAACAAGCTTTATTGGCTTAAGGCCCGGTCATGTGCCCCGTCCCCGCCCGGCAGGACTGTTCTGCTGCTACTCTTATTTTATTAAATACTGTCACTGTCTTTTTGGGGGGTTTCTTTCTGTTGTGATTGGTGACTTTGTGAAGACGGCAATTTAAATGATGGCTTTATTTTCTAACGCACCTCCATGTCCTGTCAAACCACAATTTGTGGTTGATCCTCTGACAGGGACAATGAGTTGGAGGACTCAAGGAGGCTGCTACAATTTGGCTAATATTCAACCAATGGAAATGAATTTCATTAGACCAAGTGCAAATGGAAACAAGCTTCATATTTTTCATTTTTTGGAGACAGTATTTCAGGATGTGAGTGAAACAGGCTAAAGAGGACTGGCTTGACATCAAGTGGCAGCCTGCAAATCCCCAATGACAAAGATGAGCAGATGTGGCCTTTTGTCATGCAGGGGTTTTCTCAACGGCTGTAGCCTGATAGTAATATATATGATGAAAGAAAAATGACTCTTTGTTTCAGATCATGTATAATTCATACACAGTTGTCTCACCATCCCCACACATGACCAATATACAATTAAACAACTCCCAGAAATCCAAGCAGTTTCAAATCAAGCTTGAAAACAATCTCTTCAAAACAAGAGAAAGAAACGGCTTGCAGAAATCCTCCAGGCCAGGGATCTGGATCCTTGGATCCAACAGCAGAGAAACGAACAACAAGCAGAAGCTGCCGCCCACTTTTCCAGCAGTCAAAACTAGATGAAAAGGTCTGTCTGTTCTCTGAGCTCCAGTTCAAAAAACCGTTCAGAACATCCAGCACGTTGCCAGGTGTACGATAATTATTGTTCTTACGATAATTTGGTCCTCTGTACGATCAATAATCCAAAAAGGCCAAATGTCATAATTTGACCATTTCATTATTGCCCGAGAGTTTTTTTTTTTCTGAACCCTAAAGCATCTGTCCTATGTGACGTGTTTCCCTCCAATCGTGCTTTGCTGAGCGGGAGATCCGAGTGTTTGTCTCAGAACAACTAGCATGATCGCTGAATGCTCAACTTCGCCACGAGGCGCTCCCGGTCCGGAGCAGATCAGGAAGTCGAGCCAGTGACATTTAATAGAGTTAAGCACAAAGAAAAACCAAGGAGAACATGAGTCTCCAAATCACCTCCGGCCTCATAATTAGTCCTCTTAGTTCACCTCTCATTAGTTTTGGGGGACACATTAGTCCTAACGCTACTGTGAGTTTGTGCTGATGTGTGCTGTTAACCCATTCAGTACTGACGCCTCGAGCTGTGGGGCCTGTGGACGATATTATCATAGAGTGATTAGATTGACTATAGCGCTCATTGAGCTTCTTATTTGGTTCTAACAGATGTTCGATCATTTCCCTCAAATACGATGAGTTTGAGTCTCTGTATGATAATCCACATTTCCCACCTGCAAACGCGAGCAGCAGAAACAAAACCTGAACCGAACCTTTGACCAGCAGAGGAGGAGCCCGCTTCGTCCCGTCGGTGGACTGCAGAGACTCTGAGTCCGTCCTGGTTCTGGTTCCGCTCCTGGTCCATACTGACATAGTTTTCTCTTCAATCCCGAACTTGTTCTTGTTGCTAAGTAGTAAACTACGAAGACCCGGAGAGCTCCAGGAATGGACGTCGCTGTACAACCATCACAGACGAGATCATACAAGCGCGAGGAGCATAGACTATATACATAGACGCCGCTCGAATGGCACCGCCCACAGTGAGGCCTATAGGTCCGCCATCTTGGTACAGACACTCGCCAGGACAATGCATTACATCTATGGGGAGGCGTTTCTACACACAAAGTGATCGTAAATCGCTGTTGTGAGCTAATTTCACTGATTTGTTTGTCAAACAAACGTCACACATTACAGACAGAATAGATACAACAAAAAGAAAAGAAGAACCCAGAAACGTTCAATTTCAGGTCTTTACAATATACAATAGACAACTATGTATTCACAATACACAGTATTTACATATATTATATATAAGGCAGGCTCGCATCCACTGATTCAGCCACCTTTGAAAATAAAAGAAATGAGGTTCCTTTGTGTCAAAAAATTTATGTCATATGTGTAAGTTGTTGATCTATGTTGTTGCTATCTGTCTTTAGTTGATTCTATGGTCTTCATGTTCAGGCAAGTGCTGTTGCTTTATAATAATTTGCATCTGTGCATGTTGTATTTGTTGCATATGTCTGCTGCATATTGCATGTGGCACATGTATTTTTGCTATGTGCATGTTGCACATGTGTCTGCTTCATATGTGCTGTGCACTGTTTGTTGCATTGCTGTGTTGCATGTTTGCCTGTGCTGCATATGTGCATGTTGCACATGTATTGCTGCATATGCATATGCTGCGCATCTTTGTGAATTCATGAAGGTCTCTGCACGTGTCTTTACCTTCTGTGATTGGTTGATGTCGTTGTGCTCCGCTGTTGGTTCATGTCGTTGGTCTTACCATAAACAAGTGTTACACACTGGAAAATGCATTTACGCACAATTTCAGTCCACATGGTTCCCCCTATGGAACAACAGAACATAAAGATAAATCAAAAACCTTTATTTAAAAAAACCTGGTATGATAAAGAATATATTGTAACTGACCTGATGATAATCATGGACATTATGACGCTGGATTCTTTCATGAAAATTTAATATACAATGCTCCACAGAGAATACAGGAAAATATGTCACAATACCAGTTCCTTAATTCAACAGATAAAAAACACACTTACTTATTCAAAGTTAGTATAATCTACCATATCCGATTGGACATTTATAATTGGACAAAAAAATGCAATAATAAAATAAAATATATTCAGAGAGATTTTATTTTTGATCTTAAAAAAAGCTATGAAAATCAAAACAAATGGATAATATTGAATTTCAAAACATACCATTATATAAAACCAATTTCTCAAAGCAAAATTACAATTTAAGATTATAAATAATTATTATCCGGCCGCAGAAACACTCAAAAGTTGGGTTGGGTGGATCCATGTGCTTTTTGTCAATAGACTGAAACATTGAACATCTTTTTACTCTTGTCCAGTTGGCATCCAGTTTTGGAAAATGTGTTGATTGGTTTAAAGATAAAATAGAATATGTCACACCCTTAAATAAAGAAACATTCTTTTATTTAGAGAGATGTCCCCCCACAAATGTCAATGTTGTTAAATGTATATACTTTGGGCAAATATAATATACACTGCGTAAATGGAAAATAAAACCGCATGTTTGTTTTAAAATGAATTACCAAGTTAGTTCCTTAAGTTTACTGGAATGGAGGGAAAAAATAATGTCATGGTGGAGACTGCAGTTAAATGTAACATTTATGAGAGAATGGAGTAAATGCCTTAATCTCGTTTATAATTTTATTTTAAGTTATTATTTATTTATTTTATTATGTTATTAGCCTTGTCGATTTAATTTTTTAGTTTTATATATGAAGCTAAGTTTGTTGTAAAAAGAATATGTACAATAAAAAAACATAAATTTTGGGAAAAAAGAGAAAAAATGTCGTTGGTCTGTCGTTGGTCGGTGCTTTTGTTGCCTGTTGTCTCGTCATAAATCCTATTGAAATAGGCCATTGTCTGATCGATTTTTTTATTAGATTACAAAAAAGTCGGCTTAAAAAAAAAAAACTGAAAATTTTTTTGTCAACGTCGTTGTATGCTTCAAGGCATTAACTAGGGCAGCAAAAGGGGTCCTGACCAAAACACCCGGGCCGGGCTAGACCTGTCGATCTGATAGCTCTGCATCGGGCTAATGGCGGGCGTTTACAACCTCTAAATGACTTCACGACTACGCTTTTACTGTGTATACATGCGTGCCCACATTGGCAGACGCAGACTGCTTACATGATGTGTAGTGTCTGGACCACCGATTGTTTAATAATCATAGTTCAACCAACTGGAAAATTATGACACTAGGGGGCATAATACCCTCAAAAGATGCTATTTTCTGTAATGCAAGTAGTTTTGTATTCATTTCAATTGAGAATACACTTGTTCTTGAAGGTCTTCGCACCCTTACTTCCAGTGGTCCTTGCTTGGCATTATCAACAGACAGGCGCGTTGTTGTGAAATTATTGCCTTTTGTGTAATGTTCTTAGTAAGGACCCTCCTCCCTCATACCTGGTCCTTTCACCAGGTTGCAGTTATAATATAAACAGCAGCAGATAACTTAATGCATCCCATTCAGGACATTTGTTGCTCTCTGGCATGTTGTAAACACCTGCTGCGTTTTAGCCAGGACTCACTTGAAAAAGACCTTTTTTAATCTCAACTAAACATTTGGAATTTACCTAAAATTATGATAGCACATGAAGGCAGCAATACACCTCAAATAGTTTTTTTCATTGTCCTAAATAAACTTATTCCAACAACAATTCTTGATCCACACTTTTTTTTATTGTGGAAATTGTCTTACTTTAGGACATATTCAACAACATAACATACTGTTCAGAACTTATAACCCTAACCCTAACCCTATACCAAAGAGGAACACAGTGAACTGCCTGAATGACTACCGCCCAGTTGCTCTCACCCCCATCATCACTAAATGTTTTGAGAGACTTATCCTCCCCTTCATCAGGTCTGCCATCCCTGCTGACCTCGACCAACATCAGTTTGTGTACAGAGCGAACAGGTCGACAGAGGATGCTGTCATAACGGCGACCCACACAGCCCTCACTCACCTGGACCAGAGCAACACCTACGTGAGGATGCTGTTTGTGGACTTCAGCTCAGCATTTAATACAGTTATCCCCCAGAAACTGGTCACGAAACTGAGCAACTTGGGCATCGGCAGTTCACTGTGTGCATGGATATTGGACTTCCTTAGGAACAGACCCCAGCGCGTCAGGAAGGGAGATCGCACCTCTTCCACACTCATCCTGAACACCGGAACACCACAGGGGTGTGTCCTCAGCCCTCTCCTCTTCTCACTCTTCACCCACGACTGCTCCCCCATCCACCCCACAAACACCATCGTCAAGTTTGCGGACGACACCACCATTGTAGGACTGATTAAGAATAACAATGAGTCAGCCTACAGGGAGGAGGTCGAACACTTGACTGACTGGTGCGCCGACAACAACCTGGTCCTCAACACAGCCAAAACCAAGGAAATCATTTTGGATTTCAGGAAATCCAAAAAGACGGTGCTCCCCACCCTTTCCATTAAAGGAGAGGAGGTTTGAGAGGGTGGAGAGCTTCAAGTTCCTTGAGTTCATATATCGGCCGACCTCACACCTGGGCTGTCCACCAACGTACCAGGTGAGGAAAGCCCATCAGCGTCTTTACTTCCTCAGGAAGCTGAAGCAGGCTCACCTCCCCCGCCCCCTGCTGGTTAATTTTGACAGGGCATCCACCGAGTCCATCCTGACCTACTGCTGTACAGTGTGGTTCACCAGCTGCACTGCCAAGGACAGGAAGGACCTGCAGCGGGTGGCGAGGACGGCGGAGACGATCATTGGAACCACACTTCCCCCCCTCAGAGACATTTACACTGGCCGACTGAAAAAGAAGGCCAGAAACATCAGCACAGATCCCTCACACCCCGGTTATGCCCTATTCTGCCCCCTTCCCTCTGGAAAGAGATTCCGCTCTCTCAAAACCAGAAGTACAAGACTCATTAACAGCTTCTTCCCCCAGGCCGTCAAAGCCATCACCCCCCACCCCCCACTCTAAGACTGACAATGGTCACACTCACCACTAAGTGCAATATCCCTTCCCCCCCAAAGACACCTAGCTGCTGTAAATAATAAAAGATACCTGTATTTATCATACCCAATCTATTTATACCTGCTGTAAATAACACTGATACCCGTATTTATCATACCCATTTTATTTATCATAGCCATCTCTTTTTTTATATACCTTGTAAATATTTTATATTTTATATTTTATATTTTATATTGTTTTCATATTGTTTATTGTGATATCGTGCTTTTGTGTTTTTTCTTGTTTTTCTCTCCTGCTGCCATGTGGAGCTGCTAAACTGATTTTCACAGTTAATGTTGGTAACAATGTGAACAGTGACAATAAAGGATTTGATTTTTTTTTTTTTTTTATAACATTAACACAGAAATAGAAAATAAAATTGAAGGAGCGGTGGGGTGTCTTGCACAGGCATTTTAAGTGCTTTCCTTTCCCAAATTTCTGTCCAACGAGCCCATCAGGACCTCAGTAGTGCTGCTATAATTGAAAAAAAATTGCAAAAAAATAAATAAACATGCTCCCCACCCTAAAAACACCATTAAGTGAACCCAAACGTTGGTGACTGTTTTATTCCCAACTCCATGTAGTCAACAAAATCCTCATATGTTGCTGAATGGGCAGCCTCAAAATAACGCTGCAGGTGTTGGCCTCAGGGTAACGCCGCCGGGCACCATCATTGTGAGGAGCATGCAGGAATTCCAATTGAGGCCTTTCAGGGAAGCCCAGCGGAGGGATCTCGGCGACTCCAGATGCAAAAGTGAGAACTTCTTCCAGGCTGACTGTCCGAGAACCATCTGGAGGGCAAAAAGCAAAATTTATATATATATATATATATACACATATATATATATATAATCCATATATATAATATATATATCATACATACATACAAAAACAACTTACCGCCAACATCGATAGCCAGTCCCCTCCAAAACGTTATGGTCAGGTTTTCACTGCGGCGGGCATTGCTGCCCGGTGGGGAGAGGACGGTCTCAAAGAGGGAGATGACACTCTGCACATTAAGCCGGCTCTGTCCAGAGACAAATAAGGGCCGGAGGATCTCTGGATGGGCCCTCATTGCTTCTGCAAGCTTAAGAGAATCCAAGCCCTCGAGTAGCCTGTCAGAAAAGAAATTGTGCCATATTTTACATCATAAATTACATAAACAGTCATGATCAACTTTTCAGAAACACCTGACAAATTTGCACTCGTTACATTTACTGACTCAATTTTTGAAATGAAGACAGGGAAATTAGTCTGCAGTACTGTCTAGTACAGGGGTCTGCAAAATATAATCAAGTGCCATTTTTGCCCTCTGCCCAGCTAATCAAACTTGTTTCAGAACTGAACTGCAAATGTTACAGGACTTTTAAAAAAAAATTTGTATAATTTTTTTAATATCTACTTTAGGAAATTTGATGTAATTTTTTAAAAGCCACAATTGTATTTCCATTTTAGTTTTTAATTAAAAAACACATGCAAAAAGAGAATAGATGCATTTGTGGGATGTAGATTTTTGTCTAAAAACAAAAGCCCATAAATTCAAAACTAATGACATGAAAAATAGATCTAAATATATGACTGTTACTGTAAGTCATTGTGTTGTGAAAATTCAGAGCAATTCTTCATGGAAAAACTGCTAAAATCTGCATTTGTTATTATATTTCAACATATTAGCTTGTTCTTTATCATTTATAACCAGTGTTAGTCTGAGCCATTGCAGGAGGCCCAAAGAGCCACTTGTAGCTCTGGAGTTGCAGGTTGCAGACCCCTGGCCTTACATTTTGAAGGAGATGCCTGTGTCATTTTCAATCATAAATCAATAGTTAAAGCAAAGACAGTCAAATTTCCTTGGAGTGCGTGTGTACACATAGCCACATTTAGTAATTGTATTACACATTACTCCTCTAGTGAAAACTATTCCAGTCTCTGCACAGTATTGTCTCATGTGTATCATCTCAAATAAAACATTCCTATTTTTTAAAAAGTGGATCCAGCTTGAAATTGCCATATTCAGTACATGGGATGAAACTTACTGATTCAGTGCAGCTTTAGTGCGCCCCTCAACATGGGCCTTTGCGGCTTCCTCAACGAGCGCATGCCTGCTTTCCAGGTTTGTGATGGAGCTTGTACAGCCCAGGGAGTGCAGCGCCACTGAGGCTTCCTCAATGGCATGCTGGGCCTCCTGCAAGCTCTCTGCTGCTTTAATCTGTGTCAATGAGAATGTGTCAATGAGGATGATGAAATATGTGTTGACAACCAAATCTTTTAAAAAAAGGAGAAAATAGTACTACCCACCCTGTCCAAATGCTGCCGCAGTTCCCAGTCTCCAACCTCGTCGACAGACACTGGGCCAGTTTGTTGCTGACACAGCAAGGCATACAGCCTTGGGGACAAAAAAGAGGGCCGTACTCCACCTTGGAGAAGGGCCAGGGACAGCATTTGGCCAATCACCTTATAGTCCCCAAACTCCAGACCTGCAACATAAGGAGAAAACTTAAGCTCCAGTTAAAAGATATGGTCAGAAATTACACTTAAATGGTGTCCATGTCAAGTTTGGACTTTATATCAAACACCATGTATTACATAGCTACGTACCCCGGGGTACTAAGGAGAGATTTTTGCTGCCCTCTGGTCCCTCAAAGTAGCGGCTATCTCTCAGTGCTGATAGAAGTAGCCTCAAGTATTCCCGGCTGGGACCACCATCATCCACGGCCCCCTCACTCAGTCCCTCATCATCAACAAAGGTGATCATCAGCCGATGACAGGGGTTAAAGTGAGGTCGCCGGAATGCTCTGAAAGAGCCTTCTAGTAGGAATTCTCGGCACACACTTAAACAATTGTGGATGGGCGTTGATGTTCTTATAACCCCTTTTTCCAGATCCTCAAGAACAGCCTTTAAATCCAGAGTCCTGTAAAGAAACATTTGCATGTGTTGGAGGTGTGAGGGATTATACAAAATCATTTCATTATTCAAGCATCCCTATCACTCTCTACAGATGTAGAGGCCATTTGTCCTGGGGTCTAGTGATGTCCCAATCTGATCACATGATCAGAAATCGGGGCCGATCACGTGCTTTCAGACTCCATCGTAATCAGCTGTTCCAGCCCGGTCAGGGATCGGATATATATGTGTGTATTTATTTAGCAGAGACGGCTGTGATTGGCAGCTTCTAAACATCAGCAACGATACTTTCCCGATCACGTTAATGCTTTTAGATGATAATAAACATTATAAATAAGAAGGATGGACATGTTAGTTGTGGAAACAGACAGAACAGACAAATGTCTGAAATGAGCTGTACACGCGGAGAAAAGGCGATTTTCAGATTTTGGTTCTTGGAGCAGCATGTAGTTGTCACAAGCCTAGAGCGCCCTCTGGTGGCTGCAGACGGTAATGTGTAGTCCTGGTTCATGTCAGTCGGGATGAATTAACATTTAAAAACATGTTAATCACATGCACTTCAGTTTTAATGTATTATAGAAGTATCGGATCGGGACTCAGTACCGGCCAATACTCAAAATCAAATGACTCGGAGGCTAAAAAAAAAACCCTGATTAGGACATCTCTACTGGGGTCCATTCTCAAGTCTTATAAAATTACACTGTTACAGGTGGGCTGTAATTTTCATAATAGGCTATATGGTTTGTGTGAGGTCCAGATTTTATGCAGACAGATCTACGTGCCAATCTATTCTACATAGTTTATCTTGGCAGAGGCATCAGTTAAAAAAAAGAACTTTTGAATTGGACAGAAGAAATTAAACAATGCAATAATAATTACAGTTGAGAATACAAATGTTTATCACACTCACTTGCTTGTCCCTTCATTTTCTGTGTTGTCTACCAGTTCAATCCCCTCCTCCTCCATCACCTGCTCTTGGGCATACCTGTGAGCACTACAGGCAAGGATAAACACATCCAGTCATCAAGAGTTGCAATTCTGCAGCTTTTATAGCATCCCTTCTCCAACACACCCGAGTAAAATGAACGCCTGGTAGCCAGACTGTTGAAATATGAGAAAAATATGTCCTCAGGTCATATGCTTGAGTGTAGTACTGGATGTTACCACCAGAGGGCAAATGATGCCAATAGTGCACCTGTTCTGTGTGTCACGTGATCAGCATGGCGAACTGCTACGTTTTCTTTCTCTGTTCAATAAATATGTCGGAAATGACTAAAGAAGAAGTCTCCATCTCTCCTGAATGAATCGCAGCAGCACTCTGCCGACAAAACCTAACAGGTTATGGGCCCAGGAGTCGTTCAGAGGAGAAATTAGTCGACGGTTTCTAGAAAAGTTGCAATGGACCGCATGTGCGGAAGCTAAAAGAAAATCCTAGAAAGCCGGCATGGTGGAGCAACGAAAGGCTACAAGTAGCAGCAGGCTACACAGATTGACCTTCGATGGAGATGAGACTAAGTATGAAATGTGGGAAACAAAATTGTTAGGACATTTTCGTTTGTTGGGACTAAAAGACACGGTTGTAAAAGAACCAGAAACAGAGGAAGAAAGAACAAGAGGTCAAGAGAAAAATGAGGACGCATATGCCGAACTCATACTACTGCTAGATGACAAAAGCCTGTCTTTAGTAATGAGAGATGCTGAAAATGATGGAAGAAAAGCGTTAAAGATTTTGAGACAGTATTATGCAGGGACGGGAAAGCCTCGTATAATTAACTTGTACACTACGCTGACATCACTTCAAAAGTCCAACGACGAAAGTGTAATGGACTATATCATCAGAGCGGAGACCGCCATAACCGCACTAAGAAAGGCGGGAGAGACACTCACGGACGGTCTGCTTGTAGCAATGGTACTGAAGGGATTACCAGAGAGCTTCCAGCCATTTGCAATTCATGTGGCGCATTCACATGACAATATTACTTTTGCTGACTTTAAGACAAAATTGCGGAGCTTTGAGGAGACGGAGAAGCTACGAGTGATCGAGACCAACGACAGCGTGATGAAGACAGAAGGGAGAACCGGACGGCAACATCCCAAGGCAAGTGCACGCGGATCGGGTAAAGACGACAGCGAGATGGTGTGTTTCAAATGCAGCACAAAAGGACACCAAGCAAAAGTGTGTAGACAGAAGACATGGTGCAGTGTTTGCAAAAACGACACGCACAAGGATGCGACATGCAAGCGTAAAGAGAGAGACAAAAGGGACGGCGTGAGTAAAGTTGCGGAGAATGCTGAGGTCGAGAAGGACTACGTGTTCAAGATAGCGGCGGACGGAAGGGCCGGTATCCAGCGACAGCGGGCGCGAGGCGTGCAGGAGAAGGGCCTCATGGTGGACACCGGAGGCACATCTCACGTCATCAACGACATCGCAGTCTTCACCAGTTTCGACAGCACCTTCAGGCCAGAGACCCACAGCGTCGAGTTGGCAGACGGCACCAGATGCAGCGGCATCGCGCAGCGGAGAGGCACTGCAGTGGTTACCCTCATCGACAGCGGTGGACGGCGGTGCACAGCGAAACTGAGAGACGCTCTGTATGTACCGTCGTACCCGCAGAACATTTTCTCAGTGAAGGCAGCAACCAAGAGTGGGTCCACAGTCATCTTCAAAGAAGGAAAAGATGCCCTGATTGCCAGAAACGGTAACAGATTTGACATTCATGTGTATGACAGGTTGTATTA
This sequence comes from Hirundichthys speculiger, assembly GCA_018398805.1. NCBI lineage: Eukaryota > Metazoa > Chordata > Actinopteri > Beloniformes > Exocoetidae > Hirundichthys > Hirundichthys speculiger. The sequence goes on from JAGFBZ010000253.1 coordinate 11,513, forward strand.
CCTGCACACTGAAATTGAGTGTAATGATGACAAATGTAATGCAACTCGTGACATCCAAGCATGGCATGAGATACTAGGCCACTGCAACTATGATGATGTGCTTAAGTTACAGAGTGTAGTTCATGGTATGGAAATCAAAGGCAAACTGAGCAGGCCTGAACAAGAATGTGAGGTATGTATTCAGGGGAAATTTACACAAACTAGAAATAGGAACCCCGATGCCAGAGCAAAGGCTCCCTTACACATAGTACACACAGACCTTGCAGGTCCAATAGCTACAGAGTCACTCGTTGGATACAAATATGTCCAATCGTTTACTGATGACTACTCTAATGCAATGTTTGTGTATTTTTTAAAGAAAAAGAGTGACGCAGTGCAGGCAACCGAAAAGTTTTTTGCTGATGTATCCCCTTATGGGAAAGTGAGGTGCATTTGATCCGACAATGGAACTGAGTTCACATGTGGTGATTTCCAGGCGTTGCTTAGGAGAAACAAAATCAGGCACGAAACAACAGCCCCGTACTCCCCTCACCAAAATGGAACCGCAGAGCGTGGGTGGCGTACTCTTTTCAAGATGGGCAGGTGCATGTTAGTCGAGAGTGAACTACCAAAACACTTATGGCACTACGCAGTACAAACAGCAGCGGTGGTACGCAACAGATGCTTTAACAAGCGCACAGGACTTACTCCTTATGAGATGTTGACAGACAAAAAGCCAAATGTGTCCAGAATGCAACAATTCGGGTCTGTATGCTACACTTACACACAGGAAAAAGGAAAACTTGACTCCAGAGGCGAAAATGGGCATTTCGTGGGGTATGATAAAAATAGTCCCGCGTATCTTGTTTATCACCCAGATACAAACAAGGTGCAAAAACACAGGCTAGTGAAGTTTGTGAGTAAGACAGCTGCGAAAAAACAAACACAGACAGGTGGGCCAGATCAAAATGATGACAGTGTGGAGCACAGAGTCAGGACTAGTGGGACACAAGGGAGAAACAGGAATGCAGAAAAAGTTTCAGAGCCATATGAACGTTGTGATAATCTAAGGGCAGAAACTGAGTCTACTGAACAAAATGAAATGGAGAGTGTCACTAGTGTTGATCCTGAGAGTAAGCGATATCCAAGTAGAGAAAGGAGGGCACCGAAACACCTAGCTGACTATGTAAACAAAAATGATGATTGTGATGGGATGATTGACACAGTAGACTACTGTTACAGAGCAGTCTGTGGCATTCCACAAACATATGATGAAGCAATGCAGTCAGACGATTCAAAAGCGTGGAGAAAAGCGATGGATGAGGAAATTCAGTCCTTAAAGGAAAACAAAACCTTTACCCCGACAACACTACCTGTGGGTAAGAAACCAGTGGGGGGTAGGTGGGTTTATGCAACCAAGTCAGGTATAGATGGGAGAGACCAATTTAAGGCTCGATTCGTCGCCAAGGGCTACAACCAGAAAATGGGAGTAGACTATGGGGAAACATTTTCACCCACTGCAGATCTAACTAGTGTGAGAGTTGTGCTACAGAAGGCTGTGCAGGAAAATTTACTAGTGCATCAAATGGATGTGAAAACCGCGTTCTTACACGCCCCCATCGACTATGAGATCTACATCAATCCTCCTGAGGGTTATCAAGAAAAAGAGGGTGTAGTCTACAAGCTGGAAAAGTCACTTTATGGACTTAAACAGTCTGGGCGAAACTGGAATAAGGTTTTGCATGATTGCTTGACGGACAATGGCTTCACACAAAACCAAGCTGACCACTGTGTATACTCACAAGAGTTAAATGAAGGGAAAGTGATCATAATTGTGTGGGTCGATGATTTGATTATTGCTGCAAGTGATGAGGAGAAACTTAAAAGAGTAAAAGTCATGCTTGCCGAGCAATTCAAGATGAAGGATTTGGGGCAACTCAAACATTTTCTTGGTATTGATTTTGATTTTTCTGATGGATGTATTAAGATGTCACAAGAGAAGTACACTAACAAAATTCTACAAACGTTTCAACATGTCAGACTGTAGAGTGAGAGAAACTCCTTGTGAGCAGAAGCTCGAATACAATGATGATGCAATCAAAATGACAGATATCAGGATGTACAGAGAGGCCGTGGGCAGTCTGACATACCTGACAACATGTACTAGGCCTGATCTGAGTTTTGTGGTGAGCAGGTTGTCACAGTATCTAGCTAAACCTACAGAGGAGCAATGGGTCACTGTGAAGCACGTCCTGCGTTATCTGAAAGGCACAGCAGACAAAGGGTTAACTTTCAGGAAAAACAGTACTGAGAATCTTGGTATACATGCCTACAGTGATGCTGACTGGGCAGCTGATGCCAATGACCGCCGCAGCACTACAGGATACTGTGTGAATCTTAATGAAAACAGCGCACTTGTTTCATGGAAAAGTAGGAAGCAACCTACTGTTGCACTTTCCACATGCGAAGCAGAGTACATGGCACTCGCTTCTTCAGTGCAAGAATGTCTTTACCTAGAACAACTACTAGGCAGCATGGATAGTTACAAATACACACAAACGGTCATACATGAAGACAATCAGGGAACGATTGCTCTTGCCAGGAACCCTGTAAACAGAAAGCGCTGTAAACACATAGACATAAAGTATCACTTTATCAGATCTATTGTGAATGAGGGTAAGGTGAATTTGATGTATTGTTCAACTGATGAGATGGTCGCTGATGTGATGACTAAACCTGTGAACAAGTTTAAACTGAAGAAGTTTGCAAATCATCTTTTTGGAGAATAATTTGTGTAAGCCAAGGGCACACATTTATTCTATTTTTTGTTTAATGTCTTTTGTTTATCAACCTGAGACCTGAGTACAAGTGGGGGTGTTGAAATATGAGAAAAATATGTCTTCAGGTCATATGCTTGAGTGTAGTACTGGATGTTACCACCAGAGGGCAAATGATGCCAATAGTGCACCTGTTCTGTATGTCACGTGATCAGCATGGCGAACTGCTACGTTTTTCTTTCTCTGTTCAATAAATATGTCGGAAATGACTAAAGAAGAAGTCTCCATCTCTCCTGAATGAATCGCAGCAGCACTCTGCCGACAAAACCTAACACAGACCTCTGCAGAGCTGAATGACGTGCATGAGGCAATTCAGCCATTTGATTCAGGTGTTGGAGAGAGGATGCTTCAAAGTTGCAGGGTAGTAGCTTTTGAGGACCGGACGTGTGCACCCCTGGGTTACTAAATATTAGTTGTAACTTTAAGGATGATAACATTTAAAATAAGTAAACCTGTCAGGCATATATTACTCAGAATTTATGTTTTTATGTTCGATAACTTACTTTAGAACATCCTCGGGTGTCCTTGTAGCCTGTACCTCAAGTACACTCATCTGCTCTTGGGCCGCATGTTGAGTACTAGCAAGCACAAAGTAATTCACATATTGAAATCCATAAAAAGAAGAAATATCATACAGTGACTGAAGAAATCGTTGTTTTTTTTAGTTTAAAGAACTTACTTTATCTCACCCGCAGCTGCTTCAACCTCATCCTCAATAACAATTTTTGATTGCCTGCAAAGAATAGAGATTTTCATAAAGAAAAACAGTTTGCCCTTGTGTTTGTTACAAACATGTGTAAAGACTTACTGTTGTACAGGTGCCACCTGCTCCTGAGAAGGTAGAAATAAAAAGGCATTAAAATAATTCAAACTTTATTTGGATTACTAGAACAGTATTGGCTTTTGAAATGTTTGAATGCATTGACTGACCTGTAAAGACTGCTGTATAGCTGCAGCCAGGTCTTCATCCATGTCTTCATCCATGTCATACACATCTCTAGTGGACAAAAAAGACATTATTTTGAAGTAATAGTTTCAGAAATGTTTTTTTAATCCCCAAGATGATGATATGAACATGGGACATACTCATCATTCCTTGATTCTTCTTTTTCTGTACTGTAGAAAGGCAAAAATTAAAGTAAAATGAAATGATTCAATTTTAGTCAAATTTTGTTTTTTAATGAGAAATGTATCATTTGAAGATAAAATACATTGCATTATCAGTTATCATTTATAATGCTATAATTTTTTGCAAAACTAATGGTCTTTATTACCACTCCAGGATGTGGTCAGCCAAGTCACAAAGTGGCATTGAGGACTGGCAAGTAAAACATGTCTCCATCACTTTTGGGACCTAGGCACATTGTAAAAAAAAAATAAAATAAAATAAAGGTTGAATATCCATACAATAGAAAGCACACATTGATGAAGGTTCAAAACCTACCTCGTCAACTGGTGGAGGAGTCAACGTAAGGCTGCGTTGAAGGGGGATGATGTACAAGGGAGCTCTTGTACAAGCTGAGCGTACAAAGCTCAGGCTGTATCCCTCTGGTGGTATCGAAATCTCCTCCAACGCCTTTCCCCTGCTGCCACGGGCCAGAAGAAATCCACCAGCATCCCTAAGAGGCGGGAAGGCAGAGAGGAGATGCTCGCTAAAAAATGAATGGTCTCCTTCATTATGTGGAAACCACACAGTCTTTCGTCCCAGTCCACACGAAGAATAGTAGCGGGCTTCCTCTACTGTGGGCATAGAACTCCATTGACGGTCAGGCAAGCAAATAAAAGTATGTGACCAAGGGGTCTCCCGCTTCCTCTTTCTAGCTCCAGCACCTGATCCTCTTTGATGAGGCCGGAAAAGCCTTGACAAGTGTACCTGAACATTGTCAGGACGGGGCTGATAAACAGTGCTGCGAGGTGGAACAGCTGGGAAGTGGGAAGTTGAAATAGGTGGAGTGCGGCTAGATGGAACTGGCGGGATGTGGCAACGTGCAGCAGGAGGAGTGTGGCTGGGTGGAGCAGGCAGGTGGCATGACCCAGACTGCATCTGGGGGGCAGCAGTTGGAAATGCCAGGGTAGGGGATTGGACAACTGCTGGGAGAGGACTGGTTGGTCTTGTAGCAGCCAGCCTGGACTGTGGTGGAGCAGATGTAAATTGCCCCATCCTGTTCAGCAGCAGAGTTGTAGTGTGCTGCATTTGTTGCAGCAAATCTCGCATTTCTTCAGGACTGTTGAAAGGGCAAATGTTGATTGAGTAAATGTCCCAGTCATACATCTTTAAAGACCGAACAATTTGTAAACAGTACATAGGTTACTCACACTTGTCTTTGGCTTCCTCGATCCATTTAGCTTATCTGTCACACACCATAAAACCTGGATTAGTGGTAAACAACATCTTTCCACTCAGACATATTGACACAGTGGCAGAATGAGAAAATGATCTATACGTGACCATTGGTGCAAGCCAAGGTAATAATTTAATTTGCAATTGTACCTGTGTTTGTGTAATCTTTGTCATTGTGCTGTTTTCAGTATGCTGAATATTAGCCATAACACATCAGTTTTGTACATAGAGGTTTAGTGCTCAGATGATTCTATCTATCTATCTATATGAATGCAAAATAACATTGAATAACTTAAACAGTTTAAAAACTGATTAAAATAAGACATTCATGACTCATCAATTTAAAAAAGACACGGGGTAAACGCTTAGAACCAACACAAACTGTCTCCTCTTTATATTAGACAGTAACAGTGATGTCTGGAAGTTTCACTGACTTCTTGGGGGGTGGGAAGCTGCATGTTGAGCCCTCTAATGCACTCTCTTTCTCTTTGCTATATTTTACTTAAGTCCTTATTTTTTCGTGGGCATTGACATTCTGTCCCTCAGTAAATAAATTGTGACCGTGTGTGGTCAGGGCGCGCTGGTTCTTTACGGCCGCGGTATAGGAAACGGGGCTGTGGACAGTAGTTCCAAAATAAACTTGCTTTTATGTTTTTCATGTTATTGCTTTATTGTGGACAGCTGAGAGAATTGAGAGGACATCATAAAAGGAACAAGAAAATAGGCAACTACACTTAATAAAACAAGCCCAAAACTGCGCAACGATATTTCCAAACGACTTTACAGAAAAAGAAGCTGCAAGTCCCTATAATATCAGACTTGGCAACTCTGTGTATGACTCTCAGCAGCAAGTGGAGGTGAGAGCAGGGTATCCCAGCGCCCACTCTGCTAATGGAAATGAGCGGTGGTAGCCTAGAAAACTGGCGAGATTTTTGTTTGTTTATTTATTTTTTGAGTGTGTCCTGGGCGGTCGCACACATTGACCATAAAAACTAAGAGTAGTAGCCAAACTGCAATGTCTTAAAGTCCGTTCATATATTAATAGGCTAGATGTCGACAAATGTCACTTATTTATATATAAGACTTCAATCGACCCACCATGTAGGCTGCACAATACTCTCAGCTCCGTCCGCACGTTTTTTTCATTTGGCGCAAAGTTTTCAAACTGAGGCGATCGCGGTAGCGGGCGCCACTTTGCAAAAGTCAAATCAGGAACCCACAAAATAAATTAAATAAAGCAGCTCCATCTCATAAAACGCCCTGAGTATTTCTGTAGCCATTGTCCCAACACTATCAGCTAGAGTCCTGTCAATGTCAAGTATTTGTAATTTTTTTCTCTAAAGATTAACTGTTTATAAGGTTAAAATCTGAATCAGTTATAACTTACCATATGTACACTTAAGATATGTAACACACGCATAACTTCTGTAAATCCAATCGAGGGAATGATCACAACTCAAAACAATAAACATTGTCATGTTTTCACATTATCAAATCATAATCAACAAAAATAACTTTTGTTGAAAAGTTAAGGATTCTTACCTTTCCCAATGCCGCGCAGACAATGACTATTTGCGCCAAATTTCCCCGCTTTTTCAAGATTGACTTTGTGGGCGCAGTCGCACTACATTGATTGGTTGGATCAATGTTAGTGTCTTCTCAATCATTGGTCAGCACAGGTAACACAAGAACGATGACGGCTACCGCCATTGGCTATGTGCACCATCAACTTCCGATCAAAATCTGCTAGGGCGATAAGTTCCGTGTAAAATTTCCTGCCATTCCATTGAGTTTTGTTTTGTTCGCGAGCGGTTAATTATTGAAGTGCCCAGAGGAAGAGTTTTCTGGAACAAAAAGCTGCTCACTCTCCCTGAGAAATCATCCGAAGTTCACTGCTATAACGCAGCGATAAAAATGTCGACGTGGTGAGTGTATTCCTAAAAGAAAAAAAAAACTAAAATCATGAATACAGAAATAGATAATAGAAGATGTTAGGAGGATACATTTATGGAGAGGATCCAAACACAATACCATGATTAGGGTGGGACAACAACGTTAGCTAAAATGGCCCACCAGTGACTCGCATTCATGTAGGGATGATATTTATTCATTTGTCTGTTCTTTTGTTCAGTACTGAAAGCTCGTTGAGAGATTGGACTGCCCCAATGTGTTTTCTATCCTCAAGACCAGGTTATAAAATATGATGAACTGGGCCTACTACAAAAACCACTCCTATCGTTCCAAAGTGCTTTGTGAAACGGACCTCAGGTAGCAAGCGATGGAGTGNAAAACAAGCCCAAAACTGCGAACGATATTTCCAAACGACCTTACAGAAAAGAAGCTGCAAGTCCTATAATATCAGACTTGGCACTTGTGTATGACTCTCAGAGCAAGTGGAGGGTGAGAGCAGGTTATCCCGCGCCCTGCTAATGGAAATGAGCGGTGGTAGCCTAGAAAACTGGGGAATTTTTGTTTTTTTATTTATTTTTGAGGTGTCCTGGGCGGTCGCACACTTGACCATAAAAACTAAGGTAGTAGCCAACTGCAATGTCGAAAGTCCGTTCATATATAATAGGCTCGATGTCGACAAATGTCACTTATTTATATATAAGACTTCAATCGACCACCATGTAGGGGCCATACTCTCAGCTCTGTCCGCACGTTTTTCAATTTGGCGCAAAGTTCAATGAGGCGCGGTAGCGGCGCCACTTTTGCAAAAGTAAATAGAACCCACAAAATAAATAAATAAAGCAGCTCCATCTCATAAAACGCCTGAGTATTTCTGTAGCCATTGTCCCAACCCTATAGCTAGAGTCATGTCAATGTCAGTATTTGTAATTTTTTTCTCTAAGATTAACGTATAAGGTTAGATGAATCAGTTATAACTTACCATATGTACAATAAGATATGTAACACACGCATAACTTCTGTAAATCGAGGGAATGATCACACCAAAAAATAAACATTCATGTTTTCCATTATCAAATCATAATCAACAAAAATAACTTTTATTGAATTAAGGGTTCTACCTTCCCCAATGCCGCGCAGACAATGACTATTTGCGCCAAATTCCCCGCTTTTAAGATTGACTTTGTGGGCGCAGTCGCATACATTGATTGGTTGGATCAATGTAGTGTCTTCTCAATCATTGGTCAGCACAGGTAACCCACGAACGATGAAGGCTACCGCCATTGGCTATGGCACCATCAACTTCCGATCAAAATTGCTAGGGCGATAAGTTCCGTGTAAAATTCCTGCCATTCCATTGAGTTTGTTTTGTTCGCGAGTGGTTAATTATGAAGTGCCAGAGGAAGAGTTTTCTGGAAAAAAAGCTGCTCACTCTCTCCTCAGAAAACATCCGAAGTTCACTGCTATAACGCAGCGATAAAAATGTCGACGTGGTGAGTGTATTCCTAAAGAAAAAAAACTAAAATCATGAATACAGAAATAGATAATAGAAGAAGTTAGGAGGATACATTTATGGAGAGGATCCAAACGCAATACCATGATTAGGGTGGGACAACAACGTTAGCTAAAATGGCCCACCAGTGACTCGCATTCATGTAGGGATGATATTTATTCATTTGTCTGTTCTTTTGTTCAGTACTGAAAGCTCGTTGAGAGATTGGACTGCCCCAATGTGTTTTCTATCCTCAAGACAGGTTATAAAATATGATGAACGGGCCTACTACAAAAACCACTCCTATCGTTCCAAGTGCTTTGTGAAACGGACCTCAGGTAGCAAGCGATGGAGTGGATCGCTAGATGATTAAAATCCATCCCGATGCAGAGAAATCTTTCCACACCAACGCAAATGAGCCTTGTATTTGATTGACATGATTATTTGTAACCGCCCAGTACTGTAGTTGTGTTGACATTTAAAAAAAAAAAAGAAAAAAGAAATTCCTAAAATAGTTGGGGTTTAAATATCAATTGCTAAAGTTCGGTTGTAAGAATTGGTCTGGGTGAAGAGAGTAGACTAATAGGCAGTCTGTTTCATTACACTTTATAAAAGGTATGTCAAAATATCCATCAAATTAATTAACCTTTTCCTGTTAAAAACGAATTTACAGGGCAAAGACCTATACTGAATGTTTTTTTGTTTTTTTTAATCAAAAGCTGATATAATACTGAAATAGAAAGTAGTCACCAAGACCAAGTGAATGGAAGACTGTAATAATTAAACAAATAGAAATAGCCATGAAGAAGTTTTGATGAGCTACTCTCAAAGGAAAAACAACAACAAAAGAAAACTTTTTAAATTTGGTGTCTCACAATACAGTAAGTTTTTAACAGGACAGACTGTTAGTCCTCCGTAGCCAACTTGGTTGTCAAGGATGCTGCAAGGGGTCTACAATATTTTATCAAATGGATTGGAGTTCCATTCCATTTTCTCATATTTCTTGTTCAGTTTAATGGCTGATACCACTACAGGTAAATTTGTTTGGATAAATATATTGATGCCAACAAAATAGTTTAATTTAAGAACGGATAACTAGCCATTTTCATGCTTTTCTTGATAATAATGAAAAATCTCTACGTTCTTACATTAATAGCTATACCATTGTACTGCCAAAAAACAGTGCTTGTAGGCATTCAATGTGGTCTTTTTCCGTCTATTTTAGTCACATGAATGATTCACAACATAGTTACTGTATTGCATAACCATTGATGACAAAGTTTTTATTTTTATAATATATATATAAAAAAATCATTGGTATTATATCATGAATGTTTGACATTTAAGTAGAATTATGATATCTGAATGAACTTTCAATATTGAAAGAAGTTCAAGATAGATAGGTTGATAGATAGATTTTTAAACCAGACTATAAGTTAAGAAATTCTACGACATACGTTGAACATTTTTCTTAGATGTTTGCTCTTTTTTTCGTGGTTGAAAAGGGTAATCAAAGGTAACATAGCAGGAGGTCAATATTCTATAATTTCCTATCTCTTATGATTTGAAAAATAAGTAAAAAGTTAAAAAAATATTTTCTAAAGAATGACACTTGACAAAGTAAAACCATAAACAATGCTTAATAATGGCACTGTCACATAAACTAACCTGAAAGCAGAGAAAACTTTTACATGCGATTTGATTGTTTCATTGTTACTGTCATATTGAATTTGGCTGTTGTTTCCATGAAAATAATACCTGTATTTTCCGTTGTAGTTTCTGATGATGACCAGCGCAGCCGTCAACTGATGCAGTATCTCTATAGTCAATGCCAACGACTTTCTGATCATTTGAGACTAATGCTTCGCAATTTGACTTGGATTTTCTTGAGCAACGCTACGAAGATATCTACAGCATATTAACTAAGAGCTCAAAAAACTGGAATTTAGTAATATTGACGACATTTTGGACAGTATACAGATGGTACTCCGCTGGTTGTGGAAAAAAAAATAACCACACTGGTGGATTTAGGCCTGCATTGATCACATCAGTGTGCAGAGGACGGCCATCATGGGACATTTCTGAAGACAACTAAAGTACCTATTGGAATATAATTTCAGTGTTCGTGAAATTGCGCAACTGTTAGGTGTGAGCTACAGCACTGTACGACGAAGGATGGCGGACAGCAATATCTCTGTCAGAATGAACTACAGCAACATCAGTGACGAGGATCTCCATGGACTGGTGCACAATTTAATCCTGGAGTGTCCTGATTCAGGAATAAAAACGGTTTTCAGGATATCTAAATAGTGTGGGACTAAGGTGAGTGTTGCACTAAAACTGTGCATGATTTCCCTCTTATTGTAGAAGGTGTAGTAATAACCCTTTAAAAAAATTGTCATAAGGTGTGCATTAACATACCATCAAAACAGAACATAGAGTGAGGGGACGTGACATATTGTACTAACAAGCTGTGGAGGAAAAGAAAAGCAATCTACACAGTATTAACCTTTGTATACAGTCAATGGCGTGTGCTCAATGTGGGCTATAAACATATTGGAATCGGTCAAGTTAATCAATGATAACAATATTAACAATGCTGGTGGTAATAATAATGTTTAGCTCTTTTTCTTGTCTCTCCTTTTTTTCCCCCTTTTTTTTCCTTTTAATGATTCCAATTAGATACTAAGAAGTGTGAAATACTATTCTCTTTTTAAAAATATGCCTTAAGTTTATATAGTAACAGTGTATTATAGTCACTAGGCTTGATGTCAATCATTATAGCAATAATATTATAAGTGATATCAAAAACCGCCACCATTGCCACCACTGTTAATAGGGAAATAAATAGATAGCTAAGGAATATATTAATCAGTCAATCATTCAAAACATATATCCAAGACTTAAATGAATGTGATGTTGATAATAATAAAAAATATCACTAAGTGATTATCATTACATTTCATTACATTTCATTACTTTTTTTTTATCCATGAATGTATGTTGCACGTTGTGAGCTGCGAGACAAGTGAATTTTGCCTCTGGGGAAAATACAGCAACCATGTTCATCATAAATCATGGTGAAAAAATTATATGATAATAATAGTAATAATTTGAATGGAAATTGATGTAATACTAATAATTTTCATTTTTCCATGCTAGCTGTATTTGTGGAAATGTGTGTGGCTTCAGATCGGGGCATTTGGTTTAACTTACAAAAAATAACACTAGGTTTCAGATGACATTAAAAGCAGGAGTATTATTATTGAGGGTTTTTTTTTCCAGTATTATGTATTCCTTGACAAGGTTAGTCCAGTGACTGATATGTATATCCTTATATCCTTATATTGGATTTCTAGTTTTTGTTTTTGTGGCAGTAGTTTGAGAAATAAGGATGGGATTTCTATATTTATTGGAAGGATGTCGTTGTGGTAGAAAAAGAAGACAATTATCAGCCATGGTACCTTAAGATTTCAAATTGTATTTATTAGAAAATACATTTTAATTATGCAGATGGTGAGTCAATAAATAAGGAAGAAAAGAGTGGGGGAGAGAGGTTGGGACAGCCTGGAGAGCCTGGGCCAGAAGTTCTGTCTGACAGAAGTTCTGCCCCCAAACCATCTACTCGTGTGAGAGCATTTTACAAGGTCTTTGGCAGGCTGTTGATGTCAAACGAAAGCTCTGGTGAAGATCCTCTCTTATTAGTGCAACAAGTTGCCTCCTCATTGGTGTGTTCAGCATCAGTCTATCTTTCTGATAAACATCTTATTGGTCTGATCTGCTAGCTAGTCAGCATGTCATGTTGATGTCAAACCTTGGTCTGTGAAGATTTCCCTTGTTATCAGACCAGCCAGCTCGTTGACTGGCACCCTTTAATGTGATAACCAGATTATGAATGGCTCATGATGATACCAAACCTTATTGTAATGTCAGGACCATGGTGACCCATGAGAAACCAGAATCCACAATGTAGACTTCAGTGGCATTAACAAGTAAACAAATTGAGGGATCCTGCAGGTCAGACCAGAAGAAGTTCTTTGTTGCTGTTGACCAATAAGAGTGAATGGATGAAAAGGTCCATGTGGCATGCAAGTTATCATCAGTACTTCCCAATGTGCATTGTGAGCATGTGTCTGTTGGTCCCTTTTTAAAACATTTTTCTATGGGTGATCTGAGATCTGTGACTGATGTTGTACTGTATTAGTTGTACATTTTTGTTGCAGGTCATGTTTAAAACATTGCAGATTTTAATCCAGAAGTCATGGTTGTGAAGGAGATTTGGCCATTGGGAGATATGGGATAAAATAAACTGGTTGTTTGGAAATGCTGTAAATGGTAAATAATAATATTAATAAATAACCTATTCAAAATGTATTTTCTAGAGTGCAGCGATCCAGAGTAATGGAGACAATGAGAGTAGTGGATCCTGTGGGCACCATTTGTCGTGGCATTGGCATTAATATCATACAGAGAAGAACTTACTCTGTACCATCACCCCTTGCTCTTTGGCACATTGACGGCAATCACAAATTGATACGGTAAGATCTTTTCAGGAAAATAAACAATATATAATTTAGAGCATTTTTTTAATAAGTCTTTTTCTTTATGTAGGTGGAGAATTGTTATTCATGGTGGCATTGACGGATACAGCCGAAGATAATGTTCCTCACTGCCAGTAATAAACAACAGAGCAAGCACAGTTCTTCAGGCCTTTTTAGGCGCTGTGCATAAGTTTGGCTTGCCAATCAGAGTACTCAGCGACAAAGGAGGAGAAAATGTTGAAGTTGCTCGTATATGCTGGAACATCCTGAACGAGGAGCAGGTATTATGGCACCATGTCATAGTTTTTTATTTTTTGTTAAAACTTATTTATGTTTTTTTTTTTTTTTTTTTGAACAACTAACCTGAAATTGCCTTATTGTTCTTCATAGAAAGAAGAAGTTTTATTACGGGACGCAGCGTACATAACCAAAGAATTGAGAGGCTCTGGAGAGATGTTTGGTGTGTTGTCACTGTGAACTACTGATCTGCACTACAATATCTGGCCGACACTGCAGCTTTGAATCTGGATTGTGAACTGGATTTGGCTTGCATTCATTTTGTAATGCTGCCGAGAATAAACCGACATTTAGAGCTGTTTTCTGTGGCTTGGGACAGACATTCCCTTTCCACAGAGCAAGGTCGATCTCCTCAACAATTGTGGATTAGAGGACAGTTGATGGCAAATACTTCCATACCAGATCCTTCAAGTGAGCAGGTTTGGAATTTTCTGAATGTTTCTATTGATTGGTTGATTGTTTGTTTTTGTTTTTTGTGTTGTTTGCTTTATTTGTGCGTGCTGTTTGCATTTGCAGATTAATGAAAATATTATGGAGTTGACTGGAAGGACCAACCCCATTGGACACAGAAGAGATAGTGATAGTTCCTGACACTCCAGAAAACATCAGGATACAGGTTTTCACGCTTTCCTTCAGGAACAAATTGATCCACTGAGGGACAGTGACAGCTTCGGAATGGACATCTGTTTGGAGGCCTTGCAGTTGGCGAGGCAAACCTTCCCAGAGTTTTCATAGATCTTGTATGTGGATATGAATATATTCCTGGTCAGCCATTCGTGTTGAAACTGGATATCAAAAAGATGTAAGGTTAAATCTTTACTCTCCTCCAGGCTTTAAAAATTCATTCTGTTATTCTCCGCCTTGAGGGCTTGACTCAAAGCAATATTAACTGGAAATGCCCGACTCCAAGTATAGGGATTAAAAAAAAACCCATGCCTTAATACCGCAGAGGCCTCCCTCCCTGTGGCCTCTAGCCTGAATATGTCCTAAAGTAAGACAATTTCCACAATAAAAAAAAGTGTGGATCAAGAATTGTTGTTGGAATAAGTTTATTTAGGACAATGAAAAAAACTATTTGAGGTGTATTGCTGCCTTCATGTGCTATCATAATTTTAGGTAAATTCCAAATGTTTAGTTGAGATTAAAAAAGGTCTTTTTCAAGTGAGTCCTGGCTAAAACGCAGCAGGTGTTTACAACATGCCAGAGAGCAACAAATGTCCTGAATGGGATGCATTAAGTTATCTCTCTGCTGCTGTTTATATTATAACTGCAACCTGGTGAAAGGACCGGGTATGAGGGAGGAGGGCTCCTTACTAAGAACATTACACAAAGGCAATAATTTCACAACAACGCGCCTGTCTGTTGGTATTAATGCCAAGCAAGGCCACTGGAAGTAAGGGTGCAGAAGACCTTCAAGAACAAGTGTATTCTCAATTGAAATGAATACAAACTACTTGCATTAACAGAAAATAACATCTTTTGAGGTATTATGCCCCCTAGTGTCATAATTTTCCAGTTGGTTGAACTATGATTATTAAACAATCCGGTGGTCCAGACACTACACATCATGTAAGCAGTCTGCGTCCTGCCAATGTGGGCACGCATGTATACACAGTAAACAGCCTGTAGTCCGTGAAGTAATTTAGAGGTTGTAAACGCCCGCCATTAGCCCGATGCAGAGCTCTCAGATCGACAGGTCTAGCCCGAGCCCGGTGTTATTTGCGTCAGGACCCCTTTTGCTGCCCTAGTTAATGCCTGAAGCAAATACAACGACGTTGACAAAAACATTTTCAGTTTTTTTTTTTTTTAAAGACAGACTTTTTTGTAATATCTAATAAAAAAAATCGATCAGACAATGGCCTATTTCAATAGGTATTTATGACGAGTACAACAGGCAACAACAGCACAGACCAACGACAAGGACCAACGACATACACCAACGACAGGAACCAACAGCGGAGCACAACGACATCAACCAATCACAGAAGGTAAAGACACGTGCAGAGAGCTACATGAATTCACAACAGATGCGCAGCATCTGCATATGCAGCAAATACATGTGCAACATGCACATATGCAGCAGACACATGTGCAACATGCACATATGCAGCAGACACGTGCAACATGCACATATGCAGCAGACACATGTGCAATATGCACATGTGCAACATGCACATATGCAGCAGACACATGTGCAACATGCACATATGCAACAAATACATGTGCAACATGCACATATGCAGCAGACACATATGCAACAAATACAACATGCACATATGCAACATATTCATTTACATAAAGCAACAGCACTTGGCATGAACATGAATACCATAGACATCAACTAAAGACAGATAGCAACAACATAGACCAACAACATCTACACATATGACATAAACTTTTTTTTGACACAAATGGAACCTCATTAAAAATTGGTTGCAAGTCGTTGGAAGCATCCTCAATCTCTAACAACCAGATCTTGGATCTTCAGTTTTTTGGACACTGTGTACATGGAGCTATCTGCAGCCCGAATTAATAGTGCAAACGAGAACAATCTGAATATGTGGTGTGACACTGCTGACTCTTTAAAAGATATGCTCCAAGGGCCTGATTTACTAAAGGTTTGCGTGCGTAAAAACGTGTGCAAACTTGACACCACCCGCAAACCAATGCGCAAGCTGATCTACTAACAGCGTGCAAAGAGGACTGCGCCTCTCAAATGAGCAAAATAGCACACGCTGTTCATTTAGCACTTTTGCCCTGATGAATAAACAATATGGGGCGTACCCGCCAGAAAGCGCTAAATACTGGGAGGGGAAAATGCAAATAGGTTAATTTACCACACGCAATGAGATTTACCAACCCTGAAAGTAATTGCTGGGATTGTGATTGCGTCTGTATTTAATACGTTCGAAAGGAAGGTGCTAATCTGCCCAGCATTACGCACCGATGGCTGCTGTGATTGTGGCAAGGAGGCGACATCGCCAAAATCAAAGAATACGCAGAGAGAGTCTTTCGGACTCGTGTAAATTTGTTTGCACATGCAAAAGGAGAAATATTTTATTTGAATGTTAAATCGAGTATTATTCAGCAAAAGGTTGCCACAGGAGGCACCAGGGTTTCCGTTGTCTGGTAATTGCCGGACTTTGTCTGGTAAAATATGCGGAAGTCCGGGATTTTATAATCTCTCCGGTCAAAATGTCCGGTGAAAATACTCCTCCCAAGCACAATTTCAGTTGTAATAAAATGGGTTATTTCCACATCATTTTATGAAAAACGCCTCGGGATTCTCCCAGAGGAGCTGGTGGAAGCGGCCGGGGGATCTGGACGTCTCTGCTGAAGCCGCTGCCCCCACGACCCGACTTCAGATAAGCGGAAGCTAATGGATAGATGGATGGATGGATGGATTTTATGAAAAAACATATACTTTTTTTACGAATGAGTAGTGTGTGAGGACGAGTCGGCTCCAGCCACAGCTCCACTCATTGATGCCACAGCTGCGCGCAGAGACACCATCTCCGTAATGACAGCGCTCCGCGGTTATGGAGGCTTGAACTTCTCAACGGCCTGGGAAGTTCTCATCGGGGATTTCAGTGAAATCTACCCCGAGTGGGCTCAACTGGCCCAGATAGCCTGCTGATCCCTGTCTCCAGTGTGCCAGCAGAGAGAGGTTTCCCTCTGCAGAACCGCATTAAAACAGCGCAGCGGAGTCAGAAGAGCGCAAGCTTCTGCAATATTTATTTATTTATTTTTTTAAGTTACGCTCGTGAGTCAATTGACGGGACTTATTTTATTTGAAATAGCCTGTTTTTTAATAAAAACACTATTAAATGACTTGCATTGATATCGTACTACTGCATATGATTTATTTTTAACCTCAATAAATTCATATAGCCTATGTGAGCGGAATTTCAAACATTTGTCCGGTAAATTGAAAACCTGCCGGTCACATTGTCCGGTGCCAATTTTTTCTAGTGGAAACACTGGGAGGCACATTCATTTTTTTATTTGTGATAATAAATAAATCACGTGTTTTCATGGAGAAAAAAGTGTTTCTTATTGTGCGCCTACCTTGTTCTGCAGTTGGCTCCAGAAGGTGAGCTGCACCTGCTGGTTAGAGGCATCTCCTCCGCAGGCCCTCCACCTGTCTTGTTTGCCGAAGTTTTATTAAAGGCCACTTTTTCTTTAGTTCTTCGCCTTATATCTTGCCACCTTCTTTTAACCTCATCTGCCGTTCTTTTTGTCTTACCAACTGCATTTATTATATCGCAGATTTTCTCTCATATTGCGTTTCTTTTGGTGATGTTTAAATGTCTTTGCTTTAGTTCATGAATGTGTTTATTTGCCTCTTCCACTAATATCTCTAACTCCAACTCGTCAAATTTCATTTTGCGCTTGCGTCTATCCTGCTTTCCATCCAGACTCTCCATGACGCAAACCGTAAGACACGCAACACCTCATTTAAATACTGCGGTTTGCACCCGTTATCAATTGCGCGAGCATTCTTAGTTGATCACCCGCAAAACACACAACAACAGCACGCGCAAACTTTTTCAGTGCACACGCAATTTAGTACTCTTTATTCAGGATCTTAGTAAATCAGGCCCCAAGAGTAATGTTTTGCTGCTACTTTTCCTACCTTACGGCTTTCTGATGTAGAGTCCCCTATGTCTTGTCTGTGTAAGTGTTTGTTTGTTCTGTCTGTGTGTGTCTATGTGCTTTTATGAATGTGTTTGGTGATTTTTATTATTTATTTTTATTTTTTGTTTATTGTATATATTTATTTAATTTTAATTTTTTGATTTATTTATTTATTATTTTATTTATTTATTTTTTATTTATTTGTTTTTTAATGTGTATATGTATGTATGTGTGTGTGTATGCATGTGTGTGTGTGTATGTATGTGTGTATGTGTGTGTGCGTATGTATATGTATGTATGTATGTATGTATGTATGTGTGTGTATATGTATGTGTGTATGTATATATATATGTGTATGTGTCTATGTATGTGTATGTATATAGATATATATATATATATATACATACATATTTTTATAAAATGTCTGTGTGTGTGTATATGTATGTATGTAGGTTTTTTTTTTTTTTAGAAGGTTGGTCATGCACTTTTACCATAACTCATGGTTGTTTCCTTGCCTCTTTTTTTTCTTTTTATAATTGTTCAATATAATTTCTCATGTCTCTGTTTCACCTTTGTAAAATATAAATAAAAGATAAAAAATTTGATCACAAAAAAAAATAAAGTCCCGGTATTTTCTGGCTAAAATGTGGACGAGAAGGTAATTGATATCGGGGCTCAATTACCTTTATCATGTGTTTGAAGGGTAGGGTCTTAAAGTGTAGGGTCTTAAATCTGCAGCTATAAAAACACCAACGACATTTGTTATGGCTTTAGCCCGATCTGACTCACCAGGGAGAGGCTGTTTAAGGTCTCCCGTCTGGGAACACTGGCAACTCGTGTGTCTGCAACTGCGCATGTGCAGCTGCAGCATGCTCCGCTCCACAACATGCTGCCCTCTACTTAATATGTCGTTCGGTACGCCTCCGTTCCAAACTGAGCACCCCGCACCCCGTACCGAAACGGTTCAATACAAATACATGTACCGTTACACCCCTAATATATATATATATATATATATATATATATATATATATATATATATATCAGTTTTAAAAGTCTATCTGTTAGGGTTGGAGGATGACCCCAAAAGCACGACACAAGCAAAGGCAGTTCAAAAGCCCAAAGGCAGAGTTTATTGAAGCTCGTAAAGTCAGATAATCGGAGCCGGCGCACCGGAGCTCCGACGGGGTATCCCGGAAAGTCCTCACTTAAACCCCGGAGAAAGTCACTGGAGCGGTGAGGCTCGAAGTCGGGATCGGTGATAATAATTCCACAGGGAACGGTGTCCACAGAGATCCGGAATCGCCCAGGAAACGCCACTGGAAGCAAGTCACAGGTAAGTAATCCACACGAGGAATAAATCCAACAAGACGTGAGCGAGAACAAAACACAAGGGACCACACTACACAAGTGTACCATCAGAACGAACTCGCACTGAGGTTCAGGGATGCATGGTTTAAGTATCCTCCCAGATGAGCTGGCGACTGTAGGTGCGTGATGAGAATCAGGTGTGTAGGGGAGCGCGCCTCGCCAGCTCCCGGCGTCGGGCACGTAGCTCCCTGGCAGCGCTCTGAGAGGTGCTGGGCGTGTCCTGAGGGAGACTGGGCTGCAGCGTGGCAGGTGGAGACCCAACACTATCACATTATATACACAGTATAAGTAGCAGCAGAAGGTTTTTTGAGGCAGTAATGTGCAGCAGTAGTGCAAGAGAATTTGTAATAGCAGCTTAGTTATCCTAATGTTGGCTGATCATGATTCAGAGACAGTCAATGAGAGGAGGGAGTGGGGGGAGAAGTGGGAGTGTCAGGAGGGAGTTAAGCTTCCTGACAGCCTGGTGGATAAAGCTGTTCTTGAGTCTGGTGGAGCAGGCACGGAGGCTCCGGTACCTTCTCCCTGAAGGCAGGGGGCTGAACAGACCGTTTGCGGGCTGGGTGACATCACACACAATCATGGTTGCTTTGCGGGTGAGGCGGGTGAGGTATGTGTCCTGCAGGGAGGGGAGTGGTGGACCGATGACCTTCCCAGGTGTTTTCACGATGCGCTGCAGGGCTTTCCAGTTGTTGTCTGTGCAGCCACACAGTGATGCAGCTGGAAAGGATGCTCTTAATGGCACCACGGTAGAAGGTGGCCATGATGGAGGGAGGAGCCTGCGCTCTCTTGAGTTTGCGGAGGAAGTAGAGGCGTTGCTGTGCTTTCTTCGCCACCGATGCAGAGTTGATGTTCCAGGAGAGGTCCTCGCTGATGAGCACCCCCAGGAATTTGGTGCTGCTCACTCTTTTGACAGCAGCCCCGTTGATGGTCAGCGGAAGGTGTTGGGCGTGTCCTCTCCGGAAGTCGACAACAATCTCCTCTGTCTTGGTGACGTTCAGCAGGAGGTTGTTGTCGCTGCATCACGTGGCCAGAAGGTCGACCTCCTTCCTGTAGCGGCTCTCGTCATTTTTGGTGATGAGCCCCACCAGGGTTGTGTCGTCTGCAAACTTCACCATGTTGTTGGAGCTGTAGGTTGGTGTGCAGTTGTGGGTCCGCAGGGTGAAGAGCAGGGGGCTGAGCACACAGCCTTGGGGGGCTCCTGTGCTGAGCGTGATGCTGCTCGAGGTGTTGCCAACTCGTACCGCCTGTGGCCTCTCACTGAGGAAGTCTAGCAGTCAAATGCAGGGAGAGGTGTTGATCCCCAGCTAGTCCAGTTTGAGGATGAGTTGTTGGGGGATGATGGTGTTGAATGCTGAACTGAAGTCAATGAACAGCATTCTCACATACAAGTCTTTTTTATCCAGGTGGGTGAGGGTTGGATGGAGGACAGAACAGATGGCATCCTCTGTGGAACGTTTGGCCCTGTATACTACCTGGACCAGAATTTTCATTCTCACCAAGGTGCACAACCCAATCCACTGTGGTGGCAGAGTATTTCGCAGAACATCTCCTCCACACATCCAGTAACCAGTTAGCCACTACTGTAGTCTGTTCAGACAAAACTGGTTAATTGGAACCATCATTGTTATGTTCTCACATGATGGATCAATTGGACCTGGATTTTCATACCACACTAGTTTAGTAACAAATATTGGCCAATACCCATTGGGTATTGTCATTAACCATGACAATACCCAAGCTACCGCACAATTGACAGTAGTCTTTCCTACAATAGCCCCGCACCCTTTAGATAGAAATCCACCACTTGAAAAGCATTCATACTCTGTAGTACATTCTATTTTGTAATCTGTTGGGGGAACCCCTAAGTCTGTGACCAGGCCAAAGTCAGTGCACCATTTGTTTGCTCGGACAGGCAAAGGACTCATCAGATTATGCACTCTCTGTGATCCACAGATCAACCTGCACTGAATAGAACACATTGGTAAGGAAGAATGCCTTTTTTGGGTTAGGATTAAAAGGAACATATCTATTCTCCCTACATTATTTTCATTGTTCCTCTGCACATGTTCTGAAACTATGTATTTCTGGAACTACTACCAGAATCGCAGTTGGCGCCTTAGTACATACTATACATTCTTCATTGGTCATTTCTCTACTTGAGAAACTTGAGGCATATATGGGTGCCACACCCATATATACCAAATGTTTTCTCTTGCTACTTCCCACCTATCTTCCTCTCCAGGATGCACCCATTGGTTCTACAAAAAGAATACCATCCTCAGAATCATCAAGATCATCAGGAATGTCCGGCACATTAGGTATATAGCGGGAATGTCCGGCTTATTGGGTGCTACAGGAGTGTTGGGCTCTTTGGGTGCCATGGGAATGTTGAGCTCGGCCACAGCAACACTTCCGTCTGGTGTTACTACATTCAAATTCAAATTCAAATACTTTATTAATCCCCCAAGGGGGAAATTCAAGTTTCAGTACACCAGGAAAAATCTGGTGTACTAGGGGAGCTGCTAGTGTCCAGCGCTCCTTTTCATGCCAGGTCCCGTGGTGCGAGTGCTAACTCCAGGTAACCGCCGTTAGCAGCTGTTAAAACAGTTAACAGCAGTTAGAACCAGTATATCTCCATAATGATGACAAGTGAGATGTCTCCAGGTCAGAGGAGGAAACACGATGAACCAGACTGTATCCCCTGGGCAGACCGAGCTCCATTCAGTTCGGCAAGCGACGGAGCCGACCATCCCAGAGCCCGGTTCATCATGCGGACCGGACCAGGCCGTTGTCGTCTCCCACAGTGGTGCTGGGCCCCACCAGATCACCAGACGGCCCCTGCCAGGTCAGCTGACCCATCTGGCATGTAGACTGCTGGACGGGGGCAGCATGCTGCTGCCACTACGTCGGGGGCCCGTCCTGGCTCCGTCCTGGCTCCGTGACGCTGCAGCCCGGATCCAGTGGCGGTGGTTACCGCGGGTAGCAGTTCAGGGCTACTTAGCTTAGCTTAGCTTTCCCGAACCGGCCTCCAGCGACACCGTTCATGTCCGCGGCGGCAGGTCTCCACCAGCCGCAAGAGGACCGATCCGCCCCCTGCAGACAGTATGTCGACATCCGACCGCAGATCACCACAAAACGGGCACAAACTGGAGTGTCCAGCGTTCAGCGTCCAGCATAGCAGGCATCAGTCCCGGAGCAGCAGCGAGAAGCGTCCATGCCAGGCGTCGTCCGGGCAACAATTACTAAACAAATACTTTAGTAATCTGAGTGCATCATCTGAAGCCTGTGCCTTTCCATCATTAGCGCACTGAACCTGCCATTCTCCTTTCTCCCCCATTTGTGAGTCCAATGTTTGCGAGGAGTTGGTTAAACATGTTGTGCCATTACACCCCTTTAGAACCAGTCCCCGGATTTCTCCAGAGCCGTGTCTCTCCTGGGCTACTGTTGACAGCACCATCAGCAGCAGCCATGACAGGCCGCTCACGGTCCCCTTCCTGAAAACATTTAGCTTTCTCATTTTCACCTGTTTTTTTTTCCCTTCTGGAGGCATCAGACTCAGTTTAACACAATGGTTTAAGTGATACCACGTCAGACTCCCTTCCACCTGGACTGCTGTTGGAGTTGCCCTGACCACCGTGTAGGGACCTTCACGTCTTGGCTCGTGCCACTTCCTCCTGTAGACTATGATGTACACCTGGTCCCCCGGCTCCACCAAGGTCTCTGTCACTTTTGTGGACTTAGGAACTCTGCTTTCCTCTTGCAAGTAAATAGCTCCATGTATGGCTGTTAGCTGATTCATATACTCTTTTAGTCTCACTTTTAGTTCTCACTCTGGAGCACATGTAGTGCCCTGTAGGTTGCTCACCAGCAGGAGGCAGAATGAGTATGTTTAGTGCAAAATACTGCCAGGTTACTGCAATGAGGAAGTCGTATCTGTATGTTACATCCTGGGAAAGAAAATAAAAAGGAGCGCATGTTTGGTGACTAGCGCCGGACATCTTTGTGTTCCTCATGTACCGCCGTAAAAAATAAAATAAAAATTTCCCACACCACGTCGGTGCTGTCGTGGTGTAACACACAAAAGGAGTGATATTGGAAACTTTCCCAAACCCGACAAACTTGTCTTTGAAACATGAATGTCATTCCCGACACTTAAATGAACATGAAGACTAGGGCTGGGTTAAACAATTATTTTTGTAATCGATTAATCTAGAAAATAGTTTTTCGATGCATCGATTAATCTAATGATTCATTTTTAAATCCTATTCGATTAGATTTCGATTCGATTATCGATTATCTCCCCATAATTTGACCTATATAGCAATTAATGCTAATTTATCTCCATGAATAAAACACAAATTTCTTCTTCAAGTTCAAAAATGAATTGTATTGAACAATACAACAATAAAGTGCACACAGTTGTAGTGCAATGTAATCCTATAATAAAAAAATAATAAAATAAAACTTTCCTTCAATAAATAAAACTGCAAAAAACACAATCTGAACCAAAATCTTATCAACGTGAAATAAATTAAAAATAACAGCAGCGGTGACAACTGCAATTTACAAAACAACACAATGTGTGACAGCAGCAACTTAGCCTAATCATTTAAATCTGTGAAATAAATAACAAATAAATTCAAGTTTTAGGCCTATTACAGTTAAGTGAACAGCAGTTTAACTTTTAGTAGTTACTGGAGCTCCCAGGACTTTACAAAGAATAATAAAAGAAATAAAAATTTCTTTCAATAAATCAGGGGGTGTGTTTTTTTTTTCGTCTGATAGTAGTCCTCCAAACTTTTCTGCTTATCCCTGTCCCTGAAAACATAAATCACAAACATAGTGCACAGGTTAATAAAAATATATACTTCTAAATGATCTGCCCTTACCAATGAAGTATAATAATAATAATAATAATAACAATAATACATTAACCTAAAAGTTGAAAGTTAGAAAACAACAATCAATGTTGTATTTAAAAAAAAAAAAAAAAAAAGACAGACAGACAGACAAAGAAATAAAAAAAAAACTAACTTTAGCGTGTATTTGAGGAGTGTGTGTCTTTGTCAGTTAAAAAAAAGTGTGTCAGCAAGAGGCTTGTGTGTTGTGTTTAAGTGGGTACATGTTCTGTGTGTGCGAGGCTGGAGCACAAGTTACGTAGTGCGGTTTGGATGAATGACGGGTTAATCATTGCAAACAAGGAAAGAAAAAAAAGTTGAAAACTTACAGTGTCTTCTCCTCCACACAAGCAGCTCCCGGGTGCCTCTTCTTAAGGTGCTGGTGCATCGCGGTAGTGCTTTTATGATATGCCATCTCTATTTTGCACAGGTCACAGACCACCGAATCGTTACCTTTAGGTGTAAAGTACTCCCATACTTTTGACATGCTGTTACGAGATAGCTTCTTCTCCCCCGACTCGCTGCTACTCGATGCCGTGGCCGGCGCCATTTTTTGATTCTGAGTGACGACGCATTGACGTGCAGTTTTTGCGTCGGCGTATTTTTTGCGTTGACGTCATCGATGATGTCGACGCGTCGTCCCAGCCCTAATGAAGACGTTTGCATTTGGAGTCCTGTCAATCTTTGAATCCACATACTGAGGTGAGCAGGTTTTCTCAAGCTTGAACTACAACAAATTTTTTATGTTCATGCTCTTTTAGTCTCACTTTTTGTTCTTCTATAATTTCATAAATGCAACAAACCATAGTTCTTTTACAGTGGATGACAAAAAAATGGAAATGAAACTTTAATTAGTATCGTGTATGACCTTTTGCATTAAAAACTTTAAAAACTTCCAAACATAGTAGGAATACGCTTTTGGGTCGATTCAAATCCCTCTGAATACAGAATAACTAGATATAAAACTTCACACCCTGTTATCTTCATTTTACGGGTCAAATAAGTTTTGCGGCTCCAGATGAATTTTATTAAGAGGAGAGGGACAAAAAATGGCTCTTTTGATAGTAAAGGTTGCCAACCCCTGTACTAACCTATATCTTACAACGCATAAACACTAAAAGCCTAATTTCCTAAAGTTTCACATATAAAACTCCATCATGCAAATGAAATGAATTAAAGAACAAAAGATCATTCGCTTCATTTAATTCCACAAGCAAAATTCGAATGCCAAAATTTTCAAGTAATCATACAAGAAATTGTTGCCAGTAGTTTATAAAAAACAATTATAACACCCCTTTTCATATTACTTCAGAGTTATAAATTAAAATCAATATAATTACTAGGATTCTCCTTTTTATTCACCGCAATAGATAAAAGCAGTTTTTGGGCCACAGCTGGGTCATTTAGGTTGAGACGACCTAGAACATTTTGAGGTCACAAACATTTCCCAGAAATCAGCCACCCTTTTCCCCTGAGATAAGCAGTTTTCGCTTATCTCAAGTTCACGAGCGGACAAATTCCCAACAGAGGCGAGGGCGAAGCCGAAAAATGTATTTGTGGCTGCCAAAATAGATTCGTGGCAGGCTGCCATGAATAAATGTACATGTGGGAAACAGGTAGGTAGGTACTAGGGGTGCAACGGTACAGGAGGCTCACGGAACGATCCATCCCGCTGTTTTTGTGTCACGGTTTCGGTACGGATTCGGTACAGTTTTAGACCACCTGCTACCCTAAACAAGCGATCGCAAGATACGATCGCTTTGCTGTTTTTTGAAAGCACAACTCGCATGTCAGCGCGTAAAAGAGTGCGTCCAAATGGAACAAATGTACAGCTGTGGCAGCTCTCATCCAGATGTTTGCTGTGGAGGAAACCAAGGAGATCTCTGTGACTGGTGTCAAGCTGGAAAAGGTTGGATGTGGGAATTTATTTCCGATATGTCTGAAACTGTTGGTGGTCGAGGAGGGACAGGAACATTAATTGTTCGTGAACTTTAAATGCGCATCCAACGATTTGTTCTGCAGTATTTTAAAAAGCACATCAGCTCCGCCAAGACGCACAACTGGTAACAACTGAATCTTACGCAGGTAAGATCCGGGTTTAGGGAGGTGGAAGAACTGTTTTCACTCCATCGCCGGTGTATTCAACAGCAAAACCAAAATACTCCCACTCCAGTGATTAAAACAAAGTTTTTCCCAATTTCCCCGCTACCGCTGGCCATGCATGCTTGTTTTTTTTGTTTTTTTTCTGCGTCTATGACCTGTAGCCATCTGGCCAAAGTGTGATAGGCTGGTCACTGTGAGTGAGCGGAGGCGAGTGGACATTGACAAGCACTGTTGCCTAAAAGGTATGGCTGTAAGAGTACGGCGAATTTCGATGTTTCACCACGAATGGAAAAGTTGTTATAAGTTGCACATGCATTGTCCAATGTGCCCCAAAATCCATATGTTTGATGATTCTTCCACCCTAAAGAAGTGTACATGACAATCTTGGATGAACTCTGTACCGCCACCATCTGGTCATAGGAATATGATTTTGGTCATATTGTGTCCATTATCTATCTCACTGCTCATCATATCAGCCTGAAAAGTGGACACACTAGACTCAAGTCTTCTCATGCATGATGTACAATTTCATGTATAGACCTCCAACGGTGCCAGCGCTATTTATCGTAAAACAGAAAGTGCTCTTCTCCAAAATGAATTGCCTTTTTGGGGGCCTTAACATACTCGAAAACTAAATTTTTCACACACATTATTTGTGCAAAATGTAAGTATTTTATAGGTGCTGTGCATAGGCAAAAAAAAAATGGCTCAATAGCGCCACCTTGTTTTTTGTATTGACGAGCCCCTCCATATGCTACCACCTACAGACATGAACTTTGTGTGACTGATGTATCATCCTCAGACCTACAAAAAAGTCTCATGGACCCATGCTCTGACTCTTCCAGTAAGTCCGCTATTTTGACTGGAATATGCAGTTTTTCCAGTATTTTGGCCATTCCCAGGCCTCATGCTTTAACAAACTCCTCCCAGAGGTTTAGTCGGATTGACTCCAAACTGTTTTTGTTCAGATCTAGACACATGGCTGATGAAAGTTTGCGAAGCTTAGAACTTTTTACCAGTGGGCGTGACTGCAGTGATGCGGGGAACTTGATGTCATTTTGATGTCTTGCCACGAATGGAAAAGTTGTTCCAACTTGCACATGCGTTGTCCGATCTGCCCCAAAATCCATACATGTGATGATTCTTCCACCCTGAATAAGTTTATGTGACAATCTTGGATGTTTATGTGCCACCATTTGGTCATAGGAATATGATTTTGGTCATATATCCATTATCTACCTTGGTCTTCATCATATCAGTCTGAGAAGTGGACAAAATGGACTCAGAACTGTCCTCACTCATGAGGACGTCATGTATGGACGTCCAACGGTGCCAGTGCTATTCATTGTAAAACAGGAAGTGGATGGTTTGTCGCATGCAAATTAAATAAATTCATTAAAAAAAACATGTTGGTCATAAGGAGGTAAGATTGAAGGATTACATTCCTTTTACTCAACCAAACATTTCATACACTGCAACATATGGTCAATTTAGAAGTCCACCACTATATTTTTCAAAATGTGAAATGGTAACCGATGGTCATAATTCTGGCAGCTTAACTCATTTTTTATGGCACCTAATTTTTCAAATAGTCACCAAACCTAGCAATTATGTTAGCTGTACATGCCAGCATGATTGATGATTTATTTGAGAATTTTAGTCATGTACTGAATTTTTGTGAGTATTTTTATATGTACTTGTGCTAGACCGACTGTATAAAATTTTTTTTAATTGAAAATATTAATGTAATACCAAATATATGATGAGGGTAGGCAGCTTAAGATAAAAGAATTGTGCTGTATTCTTTTTTTTAGAATTTTAATCAAATTGCTGATTTTTTTTAAATGAATATTTTGGTATATAAACTCTACGCCCTCTGACTTCTGAGCCTCAGGGACAGACAGGTGTGAAATTACATTGTGAAAGCGAGAGTGGGGGAGGGGTGCATTGTCCTGACTTAATGACCCTCATTTGGCAGCATGTTTGGGAAGAACAACTTGAAGGATCAAGATGAGAATCTGCTCATATTAGCAGTGATGTTTATGCAGAGATGTATATAATGTATAGTTTAATCAATTTGGTGGATAAAGCTACTTTAATGAGTACTACTTAAAAAATGTGTTGTTGAAAGAATTTTAATATTTATAAATTAACAGGTATAGAAAGTTGCAAACAAGAAGTATACCACAATATAGATATCAGCCATACATTGTTTAATCTGCTCTAAAATGGGTGAGTATGATTGTAATCACATCCTGAACGCATTGAACCTGTAATATTTCGGAACAGTTGTAGCGCCACCTATAGGCAACAGGAAATTTCATGCTTTGTATTAGACATCCCTGCTCCTACTGAGGTGATCTGACATATCTCAAACCTGTTCAATCAGTAGTAAAGACATTGTTGCTGACTGACAGTGAAAACTGTAAATTTTTATCAAAGGATGTCATCGTGAGAACAATACATTGTGATCTCTTGCCAGGAAAAGTTGTTCTGAATTACACATTCATTATCTAATCTGCTCGAAGAATCATATATTTGATGACTCTGAACAAGTGTATCTGACAACCATGGACAGTGCCACTGTCTCATCAAAGAACCATGATTTTGGTCACACTGTGATTTATCAGATCAGTCTTGGATTCCTACAGCTCATACTGATAAAAGTCCTCATTCAACATCCAAATTTTGTGCATGGACGAGTCTGCGGTAAGAGCAGTAATGTGCTCAGTTTTCCTGGTTCTTGCTAGAACTCTGGCAACAGTTCATCATGATCTGAAGCTGTCTAATCAGACAAAAGGCCATTATGGTAGTCAAGTCTGCTGGAGATGAAGACTGGATAGTTTTTTGTAAATCTGCTCTGGACATCAGATCTCTAACTTTTTATATTTTGTTGAAGATGATACACAAGTGTGACAGTCACAGCCTTGTTATAGCAGGTTAGAACTCAGCTCTGAGTAGATTCAACTCTGTTTCTTTTATTTTCATATTTCTGGATACAAGCTAGGCAGCAACCTTTCCATTTTATAACCAAATGGAATTTTCACTGCATTGTCTTTATTACCAACTGACTTGGGAAGGTGCTGGACAGCTGAGAGGGTGGTGGCGAAGGGTGCGAGGGCCTGATCAATGCTGCTTGCAGCTTTAATTGTAATATCTGTTTTTGTGACATCACATTTTGATCTGAGCAGATAGTCAAACTGAAGTGTCATGTTCTGAAGACAAAACTGTATTTTCAAGTTCTGATGGATGAAAGTTTGTGTGTGTAGAGAATGCATGAAACACACTGTCAACCTGAAGTGGCTTTGATAAAAAACCGTTCATGAAAGTGTTCTGAGGGTTTTTGTTTCAGCTGCTTTTTCTTTTCAGACCTGACAAACTGAGATGTGTTATCAAAGGGCCCTGGCTGTCAAGGAGATGGTTCATATGACTCCTCGTAGACAAAAAAGATCTTCACTCATAGTGGAAAGACCATGTCTGATAGAATTTGATTTAGACTGAAATAATTTTGAACAGCTCAGCCAACACAATGAAGTGTTCTTCTCTGTTGTTACAGAAACATCAAGAGAAAGAAAGAACCAAGAGTCATCGCTGTGAGCAATGTGGAAAAGTCCTCGCCTCTTCATCAACTATAATTGAACATATGAGATTTCACAGTGGAGATAAACCGTACAGCTGTGATCAGTGTGGATCAGCTTTTACCCTGTTGGGTGATCTAAAACAACACCAGCGTATTCACAGTGGAGATAAACTGTACAGCTGTGATCAGTGTGGATCAGCTTTTACGCTGTTGGGTAATCTAAAACGACACCAGCATATTCACACTGGAGATAAACCGTACAGCTGTGATCAGTGTGGATCAGCTTTTACCACATCAGGTTATCTAAAGAAGCACCAGTGTATTCACACTGGAGTTAAACCATACAGATGTGATCAGTGTGGATCAGCTTTTACCCAGTTGATTCATCTAAAACAACATCAGCGTATTCACACTGGAGTTAAACCATATAGATGTGATCAGTGTGGATCAGCTTTTAGTAGATCAGATCAACTGAGGATGCACCAAAAAATTCACAATGAAGAGAAACAGTAAATCTGTGATCAGTGAGGATCAATTGTTGCTGCATGTTTTCAATTAAGAATACAAAAACTTCATCACATTGAAAATGAGTTCACTGATGAGAAGACACTCCCTAACTTGAATAATCAATATTATTAGATCATAGAACACACCTATGGTGATCTTGTTTATCCCTATATCTTCTTCCACCATTCTTTGGTCCTTAACAATTTATGCATACTTTGTATTATTTCACCGATTCGTGTACCAAAATGTTCAGGTTGTTCTGGAGATTTCTGCTGTAATTTTTTATTCTTTGCTTCAAATATTTGTACTTTCTAAAAATATTGAACATTTACAAAAATGTATCTGTCACTGAAAATAATTGGGAACCTTTTCAGATCTTGTGAAAACTTCTTGCTCTTTGACAGTTTACTACTTCAGCATACTTTCAGCTAGAGACACCAATTAAACTTCAAAAGGTTCTCAAGGTTTCAATTTATTTTTTTACTTTTGTTGTCAGGTGTGGATGTTTGTGTCAATGTTCATTGATGTTATAGGAACACAGGCTGGAGTTGAGCTTTAAAGCCTTCATGAAGCTGCCTCCTAGTTTGTCATTTCTTGTCTTTTCAATTACACAAAATTCTAAATGAACATATGATTGTATTCTGAAAGTAATAAATCAAATGTTATGTCATTGTTGATGTTCACATATACCAGTTGAATATGTTCTATGATGGATGGGGAGTGTAAATTTCACTGTAAAATGGGGGTAGGGGCTGTTTATATTCCCACAAAGGTCAAAACCAAACGTCCTCCATTGTCAACAGGTCTCTGTTCTCTAGTTGGTCTGACTACCTAAAACAAGTTATTAGAAAGTATTTCAGGACACCTCCAAGACAGATGTTAGAAAGTCCATTCAGAGCTTTTCCTAACAGTGAGTGGTTACTCATTGTCCATTAGGAAAAGCTCTAAATGTTTAAAATGTCTACACCACCCATGCTCACCAGAGTCCCCCAGAGTATTATTACCCCCAGAGTAAGAACAAAAACCCACGGTAAGGCTGCATTCAGCCATTATGACCCTCATCTGTGGAACAGCCTGCCAGAGAACTT
Organism: Hirundichthys speculiger; assembly: GCA_018398805.1. NCBI lineage: Eukaryota > Metazoa > Chordata > Actinopteri > Beloniformes > Exocoetidae > Hirundichthys > Hirundichthys speculiger. The sequence goes on from JAGFBZ010000253.1 coordinate 43,093, forward strand.
CAGGACCGCAGAGACTGTTGAGATTTTTAAGACTTCCTGTTGGTGGTTTCCTGTTGGTGGCTTGAACGCTGAACGGTTTCTGATTCCTTTAACCTTTTTATAATTTAAAATTAAACACGATTTGGTGATAATGCTACACTGTTGTTGTAAAATGTAATCTGAGCACTCGCAAGTAGTTTCCACTTCGCACATTTTCCCTGGGATTCTCACTGCCGTTAATCGCCAGTTCTTTAGCTGCTTTAGCTTATTAGCTTCTTAGCATGGCTTCTTCTTCTTCCTTTGTTTCCCCCTCCCGCTGCTCAGTGTGTGAAATATTCAGTTATTCCTCTGCCTCCTTTAGCGAGAGTGGTAAATGCATAAAGTGTAGTTTATTCATAGCTTTGGAGGCAAGGCTCAGTGAGCTAGAGGCTTGGGTCCATCAACTAGACCATAGTCTGTCAGATGCGATAGGTAGCCATGCTAATGTAGCGGCAGAGCGGCCTAGAGTAGCTTCAGCTAGCAGTTCCCCTGCAGTATCCGTGCAGCCAGCCACTCAGGGCGGGTGGGTGATGGTTTGAAGGAAGCATAGCCCCAAGCAAAGGCATGTGGATCACCATCACTCACTTCACATATCAAACAGTTTTTCCCCACTCAGCGACACACCCGCTGAGAAACCCACCCTGCTGATTGGAGACTCTATAGTCCGGTATGTGAGGCCGGCAGCTACGACCATAGTCAGGTGTATCCCAGGAGCCAGAGCGGGCGAGATTTAGACAAATTTAAAGCTGCTGGCAAAGATTAACTGTAAGTACAGTCAAGTTATCATACACGTCGGCGCTAATGACACCCGGCTACGCCAGTTGGAGGTCACTAAAGTTAATATTGAGTTGGTGTGTAATGTTGCAAAGAGCATGTCGGACTCCGTAGTTTTCTCTGGTCCCCTTCCTAATCTGACCAGTGATGATATGTTTAGCCGCATGTCATCGCTCCATCGCTGAATGTCGTGGTGGTATCCAGAAAACAACGTGGCCTTTATTGACAATTGGCCGGATTTTTGGGGAAAGCCTGGTCTGATTAGAAGAGACGGCATTCATCCCACCCAGGATGGTGCAGCTCTTATTTCTAGGAATTTGGCCAATTCTCTTAGACGCTCCCCTGACAATCCAGGGTGGAAGCCAGGATGCAGAGCTGCAGTCATATGGCCCTTTTCCACTAGTACCTACTTGGCGTGGCTCGACTCAACTCGGCTCCGCTTTGGAGGTTTTCCACTAGGTCATAGTACCGGCTCGGCCCTCCTTTTTTCGTACCTACTTGGCTGGGGTTCTATCCGGGCTGAGTCGGGCCGAGAATACAACGTCACCACGCCACGGGCCATTGATTGGCCAGAGAGCAACGTCACGGATGAGCCTTAAGCGACTCCTCCACACCCGCCATATTTAAAACTCGGCAACAACAAACTCAACAGCGATTTTACCCACATCGAGGTGGTACTGGACTACAGTGGAAAACCACTGAGACTGAGTCGAGTCGAGCCGAGTCGAGTCGAGCCACGCCGAGTAGGTACTAATGGAAAAGGGGCATTACACGCTTCTCTGCTGCTTTTCAAGGACCGCCCCCGACCACTAAAGATAGAAAAATCAACCATGTAGCTGCTAATGTTAACATGATGCAGATCAAAAACATAGAATTGGTGTCAATTCCCCGTCCTCCAAAAGTCTGCTTAGCGTGCTGTGATAGGGGCGTTAACCAAAATAATCTGATAAAAATAAAAACTGTCAGATATTGGAGCCAAGAGAACTTAGTTAGATGTGGACTATTGAATGTGAGGTCTCTTGGCTCTAAGTCTCTGTTAATCAATTATCTTATTACTGAGACTAATTGTGATGTCTTCTGCTTATCAGAAACATGGCTACAAGAGGGGGAGTATGTGAGCTTAAATGAGGCTACGCCACCAGGTTATATTAACTCCAGTCTACAAGTAAAAACAAAACCCAAATGTAATTATAATACATTCAAAAGCCTCACACTTAGTTTAACTTTTCCAAACTAAAAATCAGAAAAGCCAGTCTTGTTGGTGGTGGTGTACCGGCCACCTGCTGGTGCTTATCTGGAGTTTCTGTTCTCAGATTTTTTAACTGGTTTAGTGCTCAGCTCAGACGAAGTCATCATAGTGGGTGACTTTAACATTCACATGGATGTTGACAGTGACAGCCTTAAATTAGCCTTTACATCTCTCTTAGATTCATTGGGCATCTCACAAAAAGTGAAAGAACCGACTCACTGCTTTAATCATATCCTGGATCTGGTTCTCACCTATGGTATAGATACTCATCACCTGTTAGTGTCGCCGCTGAATTCTCTTCTCTCGGACCACTTTTTAGTTACATTTGAGTTCAGCATTTGTGGCATTAAAACAAAATGAAATGTGTCATTACAGCAGATGTCTTTCTGAAGATGCTGTGAATAATTTTAAGGAGGTCATTCTCTCTCATCTCCCTATGGTGGAATATGAAAGAATAGCTGAGGGCAACAACCTGAATTTTACTTCGGCAGATATTGATTACCTTGTCAACAATGCTGCCAATATGTTACATTCAGCCCTGGATGCGGTCGCTCCTCTGAGGAAGATTGTTTCTTATCTTAGGAGCTCAGCTCCCTGGTATAATTCACATATTCGCATGCTGAAGCAGAATGAACGTAAACTGGAAAGGAGGTGGTACTCCTGTAAATCTGCGGACTCCCATCGTGCCTGGAAAGATAGTTTAATAGTCTACAAAAGAGCGCTACGCAGAGCTAGAACATCTTATTATTCTTCATTAATAGTAGAGAACAAACATAGCCCACGTTTTCTGTTCAGCACTGTAGCCAGGCTGACAAAGAGTCACAACTCTGTTGGTTCATGCATTCCTGCTACTCTCAGTAGTGAAGACTTTATGAGCTTTTTTAGTGGAAAAATAATCAAAATTAGAGATGAGATATGCCAGGCCCAACTGTCGACGGCTGTGGACGTCCCTGCAGCTTTGTTGATTTCTTCTGTTTTTGATTTGACTCTGGACTGTTTTTCTCCTGTGGGCCTCTCTGAGTTGACCTCAACTATCAGTAAAGCTAAACCATCTACATGCCTGTTGGATCCCATCCCAACTCGGCTGCTCAAAGATGTTATGTCCTCTATTGGTACAGTGGGGAGGACAAGTATTTGATACACTGCCGATTTTGCAGGTTTTCCCACTTGCAAAGCATGTAGAAGTCTGTAATTTTTATCATAGGTACTCTTCAACTGTGAGTGACAGAATCTAAAAAAAAAAATCCAGAAAATCACATTGTATGATTTTTAAGTAATTAATTTGCATTTTATTGCATGACATAAGTATTTGATCACCTGTCAACCAGTAAGACTTCCGGCTCTCACAGACCTGTTAGTTCTTCTTTAAGAAGCCCTCCTTTTCTCCACTCATTACCTGTATTAACTGCACCTGTTTGAACTCGTTACCTGTATAAAAGACACCTGTCCACACACTCAATCAAACAAACTCCAACCTCTCCACAATGGCCAAGACCAGAGAGCTGTGTAAGGACATCAGGGATAAAATTGTAGACCTGCACAAGGCTGGGATGGGCTACAGGACAATAGGCAAGCAGCTTGGTGAGAAGGCAACAACTGTTGGCACAATTATTAGAAAATGGAAGAAGTTCAAGATGACGGTCAATCTCCCTCGGTCTGGGGCTCCATGCAAAATCTCACCTCGTGGGGCATCAATGATCATGAGGAAGGTGAGGGATCAGCCCAGAATTACACGGCAGGACCTGGTCAATGACCTGAAGAGAGCTGGGACCACAGTCTCAAAGAAAACCATTAGCAACACACTACGCCGTCATGGATTAAAATCCTGCAGCGCACGCAAGGTCCCCCTGCTCAAGCCAGTGCATGTCAAGGCCCGTCAGAAGTTTGCCAATGACCATCTGGATGATCCAGAGGAGGAATGGGAGAAGGTCATGTGGTCTGATGAGACTAAAATAGAGCTTTTTGGTCTAAACTCCATTCGCCGTGTTTGGAGGAAGAAGAAGGATGAGTACAACCCCAAGAACACCATCCCAACCGTGAAGCATGGAGCTGGAAACATCATTCTTTGGGGATGCTTTTCTGCAAAGGGGACAGGACGACTGCACCGTATTGAGGGGAGGATGGATGGGGCCATGTATTGCGAGATCTTGGCCAACAACCTCCTTCCCTCAGTAAGAGCATTGAAGATGGGTCGTGGCTGGGTCTTCCAGCATGACAACGACCCGAAACACACAGCCAGGGCAACTAAGGAGTGGCTCCGTAAGAAACATTTCAAGGTCCTGGAGTGGCCTAGCCAGTCTCCAGACCTGAACCCAATAGAAAATCTTTGGAAGGAGCTGAAAGTCCGTATTGCCCAGCGACAGCCCCGGAACCTGAAGGATCTGGAGAAGATCTGTATGGAGGAGTGGGCCAAAATCCCTGCTGCAGTGTGTGCAAACCTGGTCAAGAACTACAGGAAACGTCTGATCTCTGTAATTGCAAACAAAGGTTTCTGTACCAAATATTAAGTTCTGTTTTTCTGATGTATCAAATACTTATGTCATGCAATAAAATGTAAATTAATTACTTAAAAATCATACAATGTGATTTTCTGGATTTTTTTTTTAGATTCTGTCACTCACAGTTGAAGAGTACCTATGATAAAAATTACAGACTTCTACATGCTTTGCAAGTGGGAAAACCTGCAAAATCGGCAGTGTATCAAATACTTGTCCTCCCCACTGTATATCAATTTTGGATCAGATTAACCTATCTCTACAAGTTGCAAGTTATTAAACCTTTGCTCAAGAAACCATCTCTTGATCCGGACATCTTGGCAAACTATAGACCAATATCCAACCTTCCATTTATCTATAAAATTATGGAAAAAAATAGTTGCTAGCCAGTTAGGAGAACACCTGCATAGAAATGATCTATTTGAAGTTTTTCAGTCAGGATTCAGAACTCATCATAGCGCAGAAACTGCGCTGATTAGAGTCTCCAACGACCTCCTCATGGCCTCAGACAATGGATTAGTTTCTGTCCTTGTTCTGCTGGACCTCAGTGCTGCTTTTGATACCGTTGATCATGGCCTTTTGCTGCATAGATTGGAGCACACTGTTGGAATTAAAGGGACAGCATTAGGCTGGTTTAAGTCATACTTATCTGACAGGTTCCAGTTCGTCCATGTTAATGACGTTTCTTCTACACGGACTAGGGTCTGCTATGGCGTCCCACAGGGTTCAGCTCTGGGACCAATCCTTTTCACTTTATACATGTTGCCCTTGGGAAAAATTATCCAGAGCCATGGCATAAACTTTCATTGCTACGCTGATGATACGCAGCTGTACTTATCTATGAAACCAGAGGAAACAAAACCTTTGGCTAAACTTCAAGGGTGTCTTAATGACATTAAGTCCTGGATGTCCTCTAACTTTTTGCTTCTAAACTCGGATAAAACAGAGGTTATTGACTTTGGTCCCAAACACCTGAGGAATGGATTAACTGGGTTTACGCTGGCTTCCAGCACAGCTGTGAAAAACCTTGGAGTTATTTTTGATCAGGATATGTCATTTAAGCAGCATATTAATCAGGTTTGCAAGACTGCCTTTTTTCATCTCCGAAATATTGCCAAGATTAGGAGCATCCTCTCTCAGAGTGATGCTGAAAAATTAATCCACACGTTTGTACAATTGTAGACTGGATTATTATAATGTGTTGTTAGCAGGATGTCCGAAAAGCTCACTGAATAGCCTCCAATTGATCCAGAATGCAGCAGCGAGGGTGCTGATAGGAATCCACAAGCAAGATCACATCTCTCCCGTGTTAGCCTCCCTCCATTGGCTTCCCATGAAATTTTGAATTGAGTTTAAAATTCTGCTTCTCGCATATAAGGCCCTTAATGGCCTAGCTCCTCACTATTTACAAGACCTGATAGCACGTTATGCTCCTAATAGAGCTCTCTGCTCTCAGAGTGCAGGATTACTCGTCGTTCATAGAATATCTAAAAGTAGGTTTGGAGGACGGGCCTTCTGCTACCAGGAACCTTTTTTATGGAAACAGCTACCAGTTTGGGTTAAGGAGGCTGACACCATCTCCATCTTTAAAACTAAATTGAAAACATTTCTGTTCAGTAAAGCCTACAGTTAGTCTAAACTATAGTGTGTAGGGGCTAATAGTTATAGCCATAGTTGTAGGAGCTCAGACTAGAGTAAGCTCGTCTTAATCACAGGTTCGTCATAGCTATGCTGCTATAGGCCTACGCTGCAGGGGGATGCCAACATGATCTGCTGAGTGGTGTCTCCACTGCTTTTCTCCTTTTCCTTCCCTTTCCTCCTCCCTTCCTCCTCCTCCAGCTCATTCATAATTACTTGGGAGCACCTGGTTACTGTAACTGTGCTCCATATTCTTTGCTTTCCTGTGGTTTGTTGTGCTGTTTTTGCCCCCCACCCTCCCTCCCCCCTTTTTTTCTGTGTATTTGCAGACCAGAGTTTCCTGGGTTTCATGCTGACTTGCAATTCCATCCTCTGTCCATCCCGGGGTTCTCCTCCACTTGTGTTTGGGTGCCGACTGGCGTGGTGATCGGTGACCTGGTCCTCTGGCCATCTCATCCCAGTGCTGCTACCTCCATCTGTTTATGTTTATGTTTATATGGTCATTATGTTTAGTCATTTGATCCATCCTGCTCAAGGTTTCTTCCTCTTTCTCTCTCTCTCTCGCTCTCTCTCTTGCTCTCTCTCTCTCAGGCACCATCATACCACCGTAAGGGGTGGTCGGACGGGGGAGCTCGCCCTTGAAAACTTGAACAACGGTCTCACCTTGTCTTTGCTCATCTATTATCTCAGCCTCATCTTCAGAAGAGCCGCCAGGACTGGCCACTGCTGCTCCTGCTGCTGCGCCACTGTTTCTTTCTGAAACTGGTTCATGTTGACAACTAACGTTAGCTGGCCCATAACTGTCTTTATACTACAGCAAGCAGCCTGGTTGCCAACTAGCTAAGCAAAAGACTTGATGTGGGCATTTTTTTCTTCTCTCTCTTTCTTCTTGCAATAGCCTGATTTCTGCTTTTTGGGCAGCATGATGCCAATTCAATGTGGGTTCACTGACGTTACACTTGTCGTTGGTCGCTGTCGGGCAGACTAAACCATTTTTGCGCCTCCAAGAGGGGGCCTCCAGAATGTCCAATATGTTGGGAGGACTGTGAGATAAAGTTCATTCTCTCAGCTGATGTTATCAATATATGAAATAAAGCATGACACCAATTAATTGGAGGGCCCAATTCAATGGAAAAAAAAAATTAGGATTTTCATGGGCCCCTCTCCGTACTCGGGCCCTGGGTAGTCAGGTCCACTTTTCCCCCCACTACCACGCCCATGCGCGTGTATCGTGTATAGAACAGGGAATGTCGGAGTTTGAATCAATCTATTTTAGCATCGTCATCCTGCCTGTAAGTTGTTGTTGATTTATATGTCAATCGTGAGTTTATGATCTAGTCCCGATGTTTTCTTTATAATCGAATTCGATTTAACAGCATCCTGATTTTGGCGATAAAATGAAGACTTACAAGCAAAGCTTCGCTGCACACATAGAAGAGAGACAGAGAAGTTGATTTGGGGAGAAAGGGATTATTTGAAGGCTTTAGTTTACGATAAAACAGCTGATTGCAGGAAAACGTTTACTTGGGTTGCCTTAGCAACCATAGCTCAGTATTACGATGTAATACGATTTATAGTCCCGGGCTCAATCTTTAAAGTCCTTAGGCTCATTGACAAGCTATTTGATCCAGAAAACAGATGGCTTTTTGAACACTTAGCTTTAATGTCGTCTTCGTGGTATCGTTGTGCTGTTTATCCCACAGACAGAACGCTGATGGAAATAGATGCTGTGCGGTAGAGTTATGGACGGATCTCGCAGTAGGACACACCTCCGCTCCGATTGTTTGGCTTTAATACAGGTAGGCCTACTGATGGGCACAAACTTGATGATAGCCGAAGGAAGGGGAGAGGGCAGGGCACCAAGGCCACAGTGGCCGTTAAGCCGTTAAGCAACCAATTTTCAGAAGGGCATCACGGCCAAGAAGAAGGGCTACGACGGCCATGGCCACCGTGAAATTCCTTACCTGCCTACAGGTAATTTCCCCTCTTTTCTTTCCCTGGTCACCGTGAAAAACTTCACTCCAAAGGTGCTGCAGGATAGACCTTCTTTCAGCACGTCTCCATGCCTGCCCCGCCTCACTTCACCCAGTACACCTGTCTTTTGTGGCATCACTTTTCTTATCTGCCAACTTTCCACATCATCTCATTCAAAGACAAATACCATCCCTGGAGGACATGGGCAGCACAACTCCACATGTTTTCCTTTCAGCCTCACTGTTCATTCACTCACTTAGCTGTGGAAACCCATACACATGCCTTAGCAGCACAGGCTCCGCACGGAACATCCACTATGGTTTTGATGCTCGTTCTCTGTGCCATCTACCCATCATTCTGTCCACACTTTCTCAATTATCATACAATTGCCCTAATAAGCAAACTGAGCACTTCAGAAATCGGTCCTTTAAATGACACTTGGATCCTGCCCAGAACCAATCAGGCCAGATTGATCCATTATTCCAGTCAGAACCAATCAGGTCAGATTGTTTCATTATTCCAGTTATGCGAACTTTCTTCATTCATGTGTACTTGGAGGTTACATTCCTAAGCGAGATGAGAAGCAGGACCTAGTGATATCCACACCAGGGACAAGGCAAAAGAGCGTACGTTCACGTTTTCTACCTGTATTTACCAGTGGATTGAATTTGGTGAGTTATGGTTTCAGTCGTTTTCATATTTTGTGGTGAAACAAAGTTACTGCTGTTCGCTACAGCTAACGTTGAATAGGGCTCTATGGAATCCGCAATTACGGAATCGTGGAATTGAAGATTAAAAACGAAATTCACTCTAAATGCACAATATGACAGAACTGAATGGCAATTGGCGTAAACCCGCAAACTTTTCTTCAAATGCAACCCACATCTCTGCGCGTCCAAGAGCGCGTCCAAATGGCATCAATGTGCGCCCACCTGGTCACATGTGGACGTGCACAAACGTCTCTACCTCTGGAATTAACTCTTGTATTAAAAGTGTGATTTGGCCTCAGTTGAACCCCTGAGAAAATGGCAGAGATCGTCTTAAACAGCTTGATCGCCAGTTAAACCATAGACGACCAGAGAGTGTTTAATGGGATGACACCACCTATGTGGGACTTTCAGGTAGCTGCAGTGATGGGCAAGTTCATTTTCTACACAAACTAGTTCAGTTCATAGTTCACAGAAATTAAAATGAACTAGTTTAGTTCATAGTTCACAGAAATTAAAATGAACTAGTTCAGTTCACCATTTCAAAAAATGAACTAAATAATTCATTTTTAGTTAATTTTGAAAAAAATTCTTTTTTAATGTTGCTGTGAGCAATTATTTGTCAAAATGATTACCACTGCCCATATACTACACCACCACAAACTAAAATTATTTTATCCATTTTATCTGTCGAAAACTATGTGTCCAATTCAGAATCTTTATCCAACCAGGGTTCACATTAGCATTGAAGGGACAGCCCATGTTAAACTGTCATTTCCGTTTCAGCTTCTCTCTACAGCAGCCATTCCCAAACTTCAGAATACCAAGGACCAATTTGAAATGTGAAAAATTTCCGCAGCCCACCGAAACCTTTAATCCCAACTGTGATCAACATACAGGACAAGAAACTTGATCCGATATTAATGTGAGGGGTCAACAAATAAGGTGACACTTGTCATATTAAGTTAAAATGACAGTAGAATAACACTTAACTGGTTTGTTTTATTTCATCTTAGTGTTTGTTTTTTATAATTTCATGAATATGTTACAGTTATTAAAACATATTTAAAGAAGATTGAGGATTTAAAACATATTTGTTTAATTTTAATGACCTCACACGGCCCACCTGCTGTCCCACCAAGAACCACCACCCCCCTCCCCGTGCACCCAGACTTCTCACCTTTTTAACCCCTGACCCATTTTCTTGCCTGAATTACCCATCGAATCGTATCTTTAAATATTAATGACCTCTAAAAGTTCGGAGGCATTTCATCGAACCTCTTTTCTTCTTTGTGTTCCTCCTTAATATCGTCATTCAAAGGGAACACCCCCCCCACCCCCCGAGGACATAAGCAGAAGACCTCCGTGTGATTTCATTGAACATTGAGTGTGTTTTGATTCACTTTGAAGGTCAAGTCTTCACAGTTGCAGGACACCACCACTAGCTGTGATCGTATAGTGGTGAGTACTCTGCGTTGTAGCTGAAGCAACCCTGGTTTGAATCTGGGTCACAGCAACTCTGTCAGGAGCTTTCTTCTTCTCTGTGCTCTAAAAAAAGCTACATGCAGTGGCTTTCACACTTATTCCAGGACTGCACTGCCTTGTGAGTCTTCCACCCAGCCAAAATAGATTTCCCTTGTTGTCTGAACACACTGTATTCCCCATGAGGATGTTTGAAGGACCCGTCACCCGTTATGAGCCCTTTTTCCCTGTTGTCATGCATCGGCCAACATGCCCCTGATGCCATTGTGGTTTTCTGTCGTCAGAAGAAGTTTGGAGATCTCCTGGTGACGACGGGGTGATTTTTCTTCTTTCGATCTCTTCCTCTCTGGCTTCACTGTGGCGTTCTTAGTGTGTTAATGGGTTCAGAAAAAAAGCTGCTCCAAAGCCGACTTTTTAAATGTATAAAAAGATATTTATTTACAGAAAAAAGAAGGCATTTATACAGACTTCTGCAGAGTCTGGGATCTCTCCGTAGCTGATGAGGAAAAATCGAAGAACAAAGACATACGCAGGCTCTTTATAGCCTCTATGTAACGACTTTCCAATCTTCAGTTTCACAGGTGGAATCAGTCAAATTTAATGGGAAAGGTATATATTCACTCCTTACTTGCTTGCTTATCTTCAAACATAAACAGTACTGTCTTAAATTTACAGTTGGAATCGATCAGAAACTCCCTAAGACAGATTCTCAGTTCTTGTCTCTTTTTGGCTCTGAACTGTACTTTTGCTGAAAAAGACAAGCTGTGGACTAACACACACACCAACATGAACTCGCTGGCTCTACAGAATGTTCTTTAAACTCAATGAACTTCTGCAAAGGCCTAATCTTCAGGCCTTATGGCTATTAAAGCACTGTTAAAGAGTTGTAGTTAAACTTTATATAAAAAGGTTAATATCGTGTACATATCAGATATATATCATGTAAATATCATATTGTTCAGACACCACACCATGACAGAAGAAGAAGAGCAGAGGGGCCACCATGCTGGATCCTCTAGGGAAGCCAGAGTGCACTTTCCTCTGGTGCTGGATGATCTTTGATGTTTGAAGTGAAAGTCTTCTACCTTCAGCATCATATTTGATACTCAGGTTACCAGGGTTTCACATGCACATAAGTCATAAAACGAAGGCTTTTAAAAGCTGAAATTTCAGTCTCTTTGTCTCCTCCAGAGGAAATTTGGCATATTTGGCAGAAGACCCATACAGTGTTTCTAGATTGGTTTTTCTTTGCATGTTTAAAGGACATCTAAAAGTGCTTTTCTTTCTTCTAATTGCTGTTCAGATATCAACATACTTGGCTTTTTTAAATTAAATTTTCAGGTCTATGACTTTAAAAAGCAGTATCTGATTGTCAGCAGCATACTTTGGAGGAACCAGAAGAGATAGCTGACAACATCTGGTATTTCCAGGAAGTCTCCTATCCAGGTCCAACTCTACTCAGCTGCTGAGATCAGATGAATCAGGAGTGGAGGGGCTGTAAACTGGAAGACAACCTGAGAACACGACGCTCGTCAGACTCTGAGGTGACCACCACAGTCACAGCCAGAAATACTTGAAAGCAGTGCTAAAGATCCATTTCTACTTCTCAGAAGCAAACAGCACCATACCATGGTTGTTGGTGAATGCTTGGAGTTTTATCTTCTTCCTTGTTCATGTTCTGCTGAGGAGGAGCGTGTCCAGGTCAGCAGCCTCCAGGAAGGGGGGGGGGCGGGGGGCAGCAGAGGGACCACCAGGAGGCAGATAATGCAGGACACTATTTTATCATGAGATCTTCCATGTTATGTACAGACACTGTGTGTTAGATTTGATGACTCTATCATGTTACATAGTTCTGGATGGTTCTGTTCAACCTGCTGAGGCAGATTAATGTCCTGCTTCTGTTGGGGACTTTTTTGTTGAAACTGAATGATTAAATCTTTGTTGTGACTCTTTAAGCTCTCAAACTTTATGTCTCATTTCTTATTATAAAAGACATGAATGAAGTTGATCATCTTTATTCCTCATTTATTTCCTCCACACTTTGAATCCACTCTTCATTTTTCAGAGGTTGTACATCAACTCCAAGTGATTGTGTTCATGTGACTTCATCACATTATGCTGAACTAACTTCCCTGAATACCTAACTTTAATAACCTGTTAACGTTCCGACGGCCCGCCCGCGGGTTTCCAAAACTAAACTGTAATTTACACAGCTCAAATGTTACGTGAGTCACTCATGCGACATATCTTTGGAAAGCTAAGATTCTTGTGATTCAATCAATGTAAACCATTTCAGGATATAATCATAACAGCAGGTACAATCAACGCCTTTGTCACACCACAAACAAACAAACAAAGAGTTACGAAATCAACGCAACTCACCTTATGAGCGTTATAAAAGTCGTCCGATCAAAAATATTCCCACAAACATGGTCTGGTTGAACTCACAAAGGTCCAGTCGATCCAATCCAGTAAAGTATTTAGTCCAAAATGCATTATTTTACCAGAAAATATCCACAAAAACGCCACTGGTAGCTGGTCGGTGTTCAGTAACTTCCGCGTATTCTTCGTCATAAAACGCTTTATTCTGTGCTGACATACGTGTCTGAGGTCTCAAAATGGAGGGGGTCATCTGAGCTTTCGATTGACACCTCATACAGCCATACAGCAGCTTCCCTGTCCTGTCCACAGCCTACAATAGCCAATAAGGGCCAACGTTGAAACGAAGCCATGTCCTACTTTGCTTCAGGAAAAAAACAGCCAGTTAGAATCAATCGTGCTGATGACTGACGGATTGAATAGCCAATGAAATTCTGAAAACATCGATGTGACGGTCGAGGGGGTGGAAATAATGAATAGACAAAGGAACCTGAGCGTAAAATGCTAATGACCTAGTCTCTGTTATGCGCAGTCAGGCGCGTCTCAGCGGGGCGCACACATTGTGGCTTATTTCTCAGCGTTTTTTCAGTTTGGGAGCGTATTTATTGTAGAAAATGGTGAAAAGGACTGTCCAAGAAGGAAGAGGAGGAATTTGCTCGTCGTGAAAGAGACGTGTCAGGAGAGGGGATCAGATAAGATCAGATAACAGAGCGCACGCCTGCGCAGAAGACATTTCCTCCGTCGGAGAAGATTTTGCTCTGCATACGTAAGTATTTGACTAAATTGTGACTTATATTACAGCTTATATTATATTATTACGTATATATTGTATCATAATTGGTAGTATTATTCATATTATTATTACGTTTTACTGAATATTTCGACATAAACAAGTTTTACTTTGAATAAATACAAAAGCCTTTGTTTGTGTGTGTGTGGGGGGAGGAGTATGTGTGAGTTGTTTGTTGGGGGGTGTGGGTGTGTGGGGGGGGGGGGGTTCATTGTGTAAAGTAGTACAATACAGAAAAGATGGAACATTTTGTAAATGACATTTCTTTATTTTCACATAATGGGCATTCATCTAAGGATTCAGATGTGGATTGGGATCCAGTCAGCAAGTGGTCACATAGAGGGTCAAAAGTGCAGATGGACATTGGCAGATGAAGGACATCTCAGTTCCACCAGCTGTGAAGGAGTACAGCCGGTATGTGCTGTATATTCAACTGTGTATTCATTTTGAAATGAAACAATTTTTGTGTTGCACATATTCATGTTTTTGTATATATTTTTTTCATTGTTGTTCCAGGTGTATGGGTGGAGAGGAGCGATCCCTCTGCACCAAAGGCATTCTGGGAGACCCTCACCGAGCAGCTGGCAGAAGCAGGGTCTTCCTCCACAGCCAGACCTGTCCCACCTCCTGCTCCGCGTGGAGCACATCACATACTGGTTTTTATCAGTGGGCAGAGGACTACTGGTAGGCTGAAGTGCAGGCACTGTAATGCTAAAACACAGTTGAAATGCTCCTCATGTGATGTGCCTTTGTGCTTGATACCGACTAGAGATTGCTACAGTGACTGGCATGCTGCCAACCTGTAAATGGTTATAATTGTAAATATGTTCAAATATGTGAATAGTTTGCTGTGTTGTAAAAGATAGTGATTTTTTTTATATAAATTACATTTTCCACAACAACACTTGTTTTGACTCTTTTTATATGCAAAATTTAGCTTTATGTTTCAGTAACTTTTTTTCAGCAATATTGATAGTGAATCTGGATGTGGGATAGGATACCTCTAAGTGTCACCTTTCATTAGAGGCCAAGATTATGACTGTACGATGAAGCGTTCAAGAGTTATGTCCTTTTATCCTAGGTATGTGGCCATGTTTATCCAAGTGCCATTTTGGAGTCTCCAAATGTGCCATTTTTGGAAACGCCTAGACATACTCTTACAAAAACGTGTGTAAAATACTCATTTTTAGTGGTATTGTTATCAAATTTGAACTTGCACTAGTTAAGGCTTCATGCTGTGGTCCCATTGTGTTTTCCAGCTAATAAGTCACAGCTGCACTCATCTGCAGACATCTGTTTACAAAAAAAATTCAGGCGGAAATAAAAAACTTATATTTCAGTGTGTTCAAACTTAGATTACTCAATGCTAGTAGCACTTACAGTGATTCTGACAGTTGGGGGAAAAACTTCAGAGGGTTACCTTTCAAAAGAGACCAAAACCATCCATGTGCTATAAACGGTTCAAGAACAGCTTTCAATTTACTTTGGGTATGTCTTGGATAGGCGTTTTATGCAAATTATACAGGAATGTTAAGGAGTTAAGTAGAAACTAAAATCTTAGAGGTGACTGTTAAAGATCTGAATGAAAACATCTGCATTCACTAATTCCACAGTCAAGATCCAAGTATCCATCTTTCTCATTCTCCTTTCAGCTTCTTTTTCTGACTCGCTGTCCTCAAGTTGATTTGAAATGTGCATAAATTAATGAAAAGAGCTTTCAGAATCTCATAACATCATCTCATGATGTGAAAGTTATAAATACAACATTTATCCAACAATACAAAATACAAGAATGACTAATTTAAAGATCTAAATGGCAGCTTCTTGATGGGTTTATTCACTCTGTCTCCCCTCAGGTTAGGATAGAGTTTTCTGCAGTACAGCTGTTTGTCCAGCAGAGGGAGGCATTCCACCCACAGGCAGCCCTCCTCTCCCCCTGCTGCTCCCCCTGCTGCCCCCAGAGAACAATGGACAGGAGCCTCTCCGTCTCCACAACGGCCAGACTCTCTGCGTCTGTGTCAAATACACTGGCTCTGAGCATGACGCTTTCATACTGTACAACTCTTCATTGTGGCAGCAAAGGAACAGTTTTCCTGATGGAGATGCCTTGCTGGTTGGAAAGAATAGGGGGCCATTTTCAATCTCCCACATAGTCACTGTAAAATTAACAAGGCAAGTCAATGTGCTTTCCAAAGGAGAAAAGACATAAAAGCAGATATGGTCCAGTTTCTTGGAGTTTGGAAGGACTCTGGCAGCAGCGACCTGATTGATTTCTTGTTAAGGGCTGCAAACACACCATAACGGTCATCTAACCTGCTGACACTCATTTATTGAATCCCTAACAAAAAGGAACACAGTTGATGAATTAAAACTTCACTTATCTACACTGAAACTGTAGGAATTACAGTGAAGCTTTGAGGTACTGCTGGGATTTGAACCCAGGATTTTCTGTTTACTAGACAGACACTTTGACCAACTAAGCCACAGCACCTCTTCTAGTCACCATCAACTGACTGTCAGATTCCTCATTCACATCTGTGATGGTAACTTGGACACCTATGAAGGAACCATTGATGATGAATGTACCTTTTTTGGTCTTAATTGTCTGGTGGTCACAGAAAGTTCATCTGTCACTTGGCAGGACCTTTACATTGACTTCTGGAGAGTCACAACTCAGAACTTTGAAACAACATATGCTGCTATCCAGATGATGTCTCCCTGGAGAAGATGTTGTTTATTCAAGTAAAACAAGTCCAAAACACATTGTGGACATCTTCCAGCAGACTGTAGTGAGAGCCTAAACTGACCTGCCTGCAGTCCACAGCTGGAAACACACCCCTGTCCCAAAGTCTATGTACTCTGTAGTCTGACCTCCCAGAGACCTTCATCCAGCTATCCAGCAGGTCTCGTGTCTCCTGTATTTTGGTGTGTCCTCTTCAAACAATTGCACTACTGATGGTCTTGATCTGAATTTGATCCTATTCTGAGACATCTGATTCAAACAGATGGTTCAGGTCTCTTCAAGCACTACAGAGGCCTGTATGTGAGGCCCCGCCTCCTTAAGGTCCTTAAATGCAGAGGTAAACTCCAGACGGCCACAGGTGTCAAGTGGGGTAACGCCATCCAAACTAGAGAGGAAACCTTGGAATGGACAAAGCTGTCAAATGATCCCAGAAACAATGACATCCCAGAGATTAGATGTTGCAGCCTGCCTGTCTGCCAAAGATGACCTCCAAACTCTGTGAAGAAACACGGCTGAAAATAAAGGAAAATCAACATAGTGGAAGGAGCAAGAGGTGCATACATGCTGCTCGGGTTAGCATTATTGAGAGGATTTTTCTTGAACCCAGGTGGGACCCAGAATGGAGACAGAGGACTCTGAACATTGAAATGTGTTAAAAACGTCTGCCATATCATGATCTATCTGTCAAGGATCCTTGGCCGTACCCTGCAGCGATCGGCCTGTTTTCAAAGTCCTAACAAAAGTCCTAACAGTTCCTAACAACTCCTAACAATTCCTAACAAAGTCCTAACAACTCCTAACAAAAGTCCTAACAACTCCTAACCAACTCCTAACAAGTCCTAACACTGTAGGAAGGGGGCAAAAGAAATGAGTGGGGGCAAAGCATCCAATCAGGAGTAAGTGTTTTTGCGCACAGCATTTTCATTGGTCGATAGCGTTGCTCGTCAAACTCAAACTGATTGGATAGCTCCGCCCAGCAACAGCGAAGAGTGAAGTAGTTTGACGTTGAGGTTATTTCATCTCAAAGACGACGTTCGGATAACTTAAAGTAAGTACAACTGAATGAAACAAGTGTTCATTTTCTGTTTTATGTCATAATTCATATACAGAAATGTAGTTTGCTAACCCATATCTCGCTAATTCAGCAATATAGATAGAGCGTTAATGCGGCAATTGCAGGCGCCGTTCAACCCGGTTTATAACCATAGTGCGAATTACGGTGGGGTTTGACCCCCCCAATTACAACTTCGACCCCCCTAAAGAAGGGACAAATTGTCATTTTTGTCATCTTCGACCCCCCTAAAGAAGACGACGCTGAAGTTAGCATCCGATTCGCCAGCCTCCTATTCAGCAGGCTCCAGGTCAAAAACTACTATACCTAGATTAAAGATGCGCGGATGACGTATATTTTAACCCGCAACCGCTTCTTAAAATCTCTATCCGCCCGCTATCCATTTGCAGGAAAGTTTTTTCACCAATTTTCAAAACCGAACCGACCCGCCATCCTTTTTAATAATATGTAAAATATTTTTTCTTATTATTATTATTTGAGAGCTTCAACCGCAACCCGCCCAAATTTAATTAAAGTATTATTTTTTGACGAGTCATCCGCCCGATATGCGGATTATCCGCTCCGCCCTGCAGTTCATCCGCGCATCTCTAACCTAGACTTCTCAAATCTGGTCTAGATTAATCTATAGACCCTGCCTGGAGAATCATTATAACTCAGTGTCTGATCTGTGAAACCATTTTTCGATTTGTGAAAATGTAATAAAGACGGACTTCACCGCCAGCCTCCGATTCAGTACTTAAAGAGAACGTTAAGGGGAGATGAAAACAGCGTCCAGCCTCCGATTCGACGGCGAAGTCCGTCTTTATTGCATTTTCACAAATCGAATAATAGTTTCACAGATCACAAACTGAGTTATAATGATTCAGATTATTATTCAGTTTTGCAACACTTTTTACAATATTGCCTGAAAACCTTTTCACATTCTCATTGCACGGACTGAAATAAAATGTTTGCAAAAAAAAAAAACTAAACGTTTTGGTCCAGTCTAGAGGTTATAATCAGAGAAAAACTCTGACCAATCAAAAAAGTGATCATCACTATTTTGATTGGCTGCATAATACGTCCATCAAATATCAATGCACTCCCACCCACCCCTCCCTCCCTCCCTCCCTCCCTGCAGTTCATGTAGTCATGAATCATGTGAAGGCGTGGTTTCGAGGAGTGAGCTGAAGAGGAGGAGGCGGAGCCTTTGGGAGGAGGGAGGGAGTGTATATTTTCAAAATCTCACTTGATTTGGATTGCTGGAACCGTTTTTCAAACAACACCTACACCACCTTTAAAACTATTTTGTTTGTGTTGTAATCTCATTTTACCACCAAAGTTTTGTTGTTTTTAAGTGTAATTCACCATATTAAAGTTTATAAAATTGCTTGATTTTTTTACCGGCTTGTTTGTTTAGTCTGACGTAAACATCGTTCATAGCTGAGATTTTTATGAGACATAACAGCTATGAGTTGGCCATCATAATGTTTTGTTTGGTGACCTTAGCGTTATGTAAAAGTAGTTACAGTATTTTTTGCTTTGAATTTGGTTTATTTCCTCGATGAGAAAATAAAATTACATCACACGCTGACGTAACTGACCATACATCACCAGTAGCTTGTGCTTTCACAGCATTTTGTTCAACTGGTTGTTATAAAGCCTAGCAAAAGTAAGCTTATAATGTTAAGCTAATTAATGAATTAATGTGTGTAAATTATATTAATTTCCTTTTTTATACTTATTTGTCCTTATGTCCTATATTATTGGTACTGCAACACATCTATCTATCTATCTCTCTGTTTATTTATTTGTCTGTCTGTCTGTCTGTATCTGTTGCCTACAGCAGCTCTTGTCTAATGATTGTCTTTGGTCCAATTCAATAGAGATGCCAAAGACTGGAAAGCCAGATGCATACTGGGTCGGTGTCATGGCCCTGTATGCCCAGGGGAAACACAAATTTACAACTGGCCAGAGACCCGGGAGCAGACGTTGGAGGGCAGTGATAGAGAGGATCAACAGCTGTCCCCTGACCCCCGTATTTGGCCAAACTGTCTGATATATGGACATTTTTGGAGACGAGATCCACTGTAAATGTGGTTACCATAAGGTAATTGATGTCATTAAATCCTTAAACCTGTGATTTGGTACTAACATGCTGACAAAGGCTTTCGTCTTCGGCTGTTTCTCATGGATGGTTCTTCATTATGTATGCTTGATTCTCCCAGTGACTTGTTTTGATGCAGAGTGATGTTTGATTTAGACGATACTAAAATTTTTTAAATATTGTTTTCCCCAGCAGGCACAGAAAGCTGCAGGTCCAGCTGCAGGTCCAGCTGGAGGTCCAGCTGCAGGTCCAGCCACAGTTCAGGTCAGCAGTAGAGCAGCAGACACACCAAAGGCCAGTGCAGGTACTTTGACGTGCTCCATTTGTGCTCAGGAAGTGCCGTCTGACCAGTTTACAGAGCACCTGTCAGACTACCACGCCCAGGAGCAGTGTGAGCACTGTGGTGCAAAGGCCTCGGGTGCTGTTGGCTTATCACAGCACCTTGAGAGCTGTCATGCAACTCTTATAGACCCCCCAAACATTGCTCCTCCGACCCTTTCATCCCCTCCCTCCACTACCCCAGCTCAAGAACAGCTGCACCCTGCTTCAGCCTGCCTCCTAGCCCAGGAAACCACACCAGACATCGGTCCCCAAGATGCTCCTGCCCCTCCCACAGTACCTGACATGGCACCACAGACCCAGAGCGACCCACCACTTCTTCCTGCCCCTGCTTCTGCCCCTCCTCCAGCAGCACCAGGGCCCCCACTCCCGCTGCGCTCTCCAGAGGTTAGCCGGGCAAAGTTTCTACCCAAACCCTTCCTCAGGGTCATCAGGCCAGGTGGCCGGGAGTGGATTGCCCATATCCTCTACAATGTGAGTGGGCAGCTGAGGCAGGATGTGAGACAGAATTGGCACCACCCTCCATGCCCAATCAGATCGGTTGCACCTCCGGACCCACATGCTTACTTTCGGCAGAGAATGTTCTTGTGGGCTCCGATGCGGATGTGGGGGATCCCTCTAAAATGCACTCAATGCAAACGAAAGATGCACCACTCAGGCATTTACACAAAGGTCAGAGAGGTCATTGATGTGGACTCCAAATATTATCTAATGGGGGGGATTACCCTAAGTGCAGCAAGTGTAAACTCCCCGTCTGTCCTTGGAGTAGTGAAATTTTGCAGCAGCTCGACCCCTCGAATCGCCACAAATTCCCTGCTAACAGCACATCTGGCACTGGACAGAAAATGTGTCACACTACTTCGTCCCAGAACAGCAGGGAATAGCTCCAGCTACCTGCAGCAGGCTTTTCAGGAGGCACACAGTGAGGACTGGGCGAGGAGGTCTTGTGACTTTTTCACAGATTGTGAAATCCACAGGAAATCCTGCCTTAAGCCTTCCCAGGCTATTTATGCGCCACCACCACCCTTCTGTCCCCTGCCCCTGGCCCAGTGGTTCGAGACAGTGCATGCCAATGATGTTGTGGGTCACCTTGACGAGCTTAAAGGTGTCATCACTTCCACATTTTGCAGGGTATTGAAGCTCAACTCCACCAAGAAGGTAAATTCACACCTAGATAAGCTTGATCTTATTTTTTCTTCTTGGTTTGGCTAGGAATAAATGACCTTATAATGTATGTACTTTTGATATAACATAGATCACCAAAAAACTGGCTGGTGGAATTGAGGACACTGCGACGTGGATGACCAACGTTGGCAACGAGTTTGGTCAAGTCCTCAACTCTGTCCTCACAACTGGAGAGGGGGCTGGGCTTGATGACCTGTGCCAAGGCATCGTAAAACGGTACAGGGATGCTGGTGAGCCACAGCCAGATGCCATCTATGTGGATAGAGACTGTTGCAGTGACAGAGGTGGGTTACCTGTAATTAATTTTTTTATTTACCTGTAATTATTACCTTTATTGTGGTGTTATTTGATGTTACTAAGTACAGTGTATACAGTGGACACATGTCTACAGTTGATGGCAGGCTGACTAAAATCCAACAAATCCTGTTTATGATCTTGTGAATTTATATAGGGGTGAACCCAGTCCTCCAATGGTTTCGGCCATGGACATCGAAAGTACGGCTGGATGTGTTCCATTTTATTAGGCGTTTCACCAGAGGTCTCACAACGGAACACCATCCTCTGTACGGCACGTTCTGCTCAAAATTGTCCTCCTGCATTTTTGAGTGGGACAAGCTGGACGTCTGTCACCTGAAGGAGGCCAAGTGGGCAGAGCTGGAGAAGAAAAATCCGGGCCATGGACCAACAGATGCCCAGGTGTTGGCGAGCATCCGTTCTAGCAAGTTAGCCAAGCACTGCCACAGGAGAACCCGGGGGGTAGAGAAGACCCGTACCCTCATCAAAAGTCTTCTTGACTCCATGTGGCAGCTCGTGGACAGCACTGGGCTGCACCTCATTAATCACGAGAGCATGTCTCAAGTGTGGGAGGTGCCTGCATCCAGGATCCACCAGGTGTAAGGCTGTACACGAACATTGGGTCAGGGCTGGAGAAGGGGGACAAAACACTGGATGTGCTTAGATGCAGCAGAGGGTCCTCCTCCCTTGAAAGCTTCAATAAGCACCAGTGTGCGTTCATTCCAGGCAAGTTAAAACCTCACATATGCATAGTATATTATGTTATTGAATGTTGTGTATTACGCTGTCATAATGTTGCAATCTGTTGTAATCACTGATCCTGGCTTTTGTCTCATCAGGCTGGAGATGCAACGCATTACACACACAAATGTACATGCTCGAGGGTGTGTCGAGGTGGAACCTCAACCGGGCAGCACAGGCGCTTTCCTTGACTGAGACATCACGGACAAAAATCTATGACATCCACTTGATGTCTAACGCGAATGTGCTCAGCAACAAAGTCTTGGGAAGACCACTTCTTCCGGAATTTATTCCCCCTGGGAAACCTACTTGTAAGAAAAAAAGACTGCTGTTGATGATGATCAACCTAAGCTATGACATGGTAGGTAAATAATAAACAATCTATCACCCGGTGAATACTTATTGCAGGAGAGCGTATTGCCGTGGAGTACCTCCTGGCACAATCAAACAGAGGAGATCTGAGCCAGCAGATGGATCTTGGTGACATCCGGCCAGAGGTTTTCGATGAAGACCAGGAGGATGACTGTCCAGATGTGACACTACCACAGGCTCACGATATTTCAATGGAGGTAATACTCAAAGTCAACAGTTTGATCATCCATCAAAATAAAATATGGGAAAACTAATAAACAGATTTTTAATGTAAAATAGACACAACCTTTACAATATAATTATATTCTTTTATAAATCACCTCAGGAATCTACATTTGGAAGTGGTGATCCCAGGCCTCGGTCAGATCTCAAGCCCCCATTTGAAGAGAGTGATGCCTCTGCCACGCCTGCCCACTCCTCATTTGAAGAGAGTGATGCCTCTGCCATGCCTGCCCACTCCTCATTTGAAGAGAGTGATGCCTCTGCCATGCCTGCCCACTCCTCATTTGAAGAGAGTGATGCCTCTGCCACGCCTGCCCACTCCCCATTTGAAGAGAGCGGGCCTGTCACTCCAGCTCGGGTAAAGTGGATAATGTTTTACCATTAGAAATGTGGGCTTCTGTTTGAACTGGTTTTACTGGTTAATTTCTTTTGACAGGACACTAGGTGTGATTTGAGAGGGATTCCGGGCTGGGAGGCAGTTGATGCCCTGGCAGAGTACCTGGTTGGGCTCAACAGAACCATAACGGCACTCTCCAACGCTGAAGTGGCAGAAATCCTGAGGTTATGTTCCTGTCTGAATGCCTTTGACCAGACCCCCACCAGATACACTCTCAAAAGCAAAAAAACAAAATTGCCAGGACCTTGGAGAGCGTCACGAAAGCGCAGTGGCTCTGCTCCAGGCCAGCAAGCAGCCGAAAGGTATCTACATCTCATATAGTTGTAATTCTTTAGCATCTGTATGAGTATATTTATGTGAATATGTCAACAGCCATATATGATGAGCACTATGTGATCTGGTCATCTATTTGCAGATTGTTCATGGTTCATGGCCAGGCTGCACACAGACCAGACCACAACAGAATATCAGAGTGCGTTGCCCTTAAGCTGTACAAAGAGTACAGGGAGGCCAGAAACAGGCCAAAAGACAACAAAGGGAGGACATTTGCAATACCCCAATCCATTGTCATGGCTTACTGCCATATCAAGCTGCTAGTTGAGGACTGCAGAGAGATAATGGATAAGAGTAACCTTGTACTCGTTACCATTAACAACACCACAGTGTCTTCCTGGTGAGTTCATCTTAAATATCTTCATAAATTGATTGAGTTGGAACAAAATTCTAAACAAATACCACAATGAAGAATGTACTTGTGTGTTTTGTTTTCTGTCTCTGCAGGCTGCATGATCGCCAAAAGAGAACCCAACGCGATTCACTGCTTAAGGGTGCACAGCTTCCACAGCAGATCACCATGGCTGAAGAATCCCTCCTGGAGGCCCGTGACCTTCCATCACAGCCAGTTCAGCACGGGCACACTCTTTTGGAGTTCCAGGAGCCTAAGAACCGTGAGGGTGAAGCAAAGATCCGTCAGCGGCACAGTGCCAGAACACCAGCATTGTATACCATTCCTCACACAGGTGGGGGAGACACATTTACTGCCAAGCATGATGCTGCAGAGTTTCCTGCCTCCTGTGACAACAGTGGTATGGAGGGCTGGTCCTCTACCTACCAGCTACCCCCGACATACTCCCAAGGTTGGTCCTCAATCCACCATACTCAGTAGTCTGTTTTTTGGTCTTTGAAAGCAGATTAATTTTATTTAACATTACTGTCAATCTAGTCTATCCAATAGATTCATTTTTGTCATTTTCTCACTCATCTCATCAAGGTATATGTCAATATTACCTGAAAAAGTAGCTCCACATGAATGATTAGGAATGCTATTAACACTGTCATCTACCATCACCTCTCCCACCTCACCCTCAAGGCTGGTCCACTTACCATCCATCCCTGGCACACTCCCACGGTTGGCCCTTGACCCACCAACCCCCCTCTGCATCCACCCAGGGCTGGTCTGCCACCCACCAACCCCTCTCTGCATCCACCCAGGGCTGGTCTGCCACCCACCAACCCCCCTCTGCATCCACCCAGGGCGGGTCTGCCACCCACCAACCCCCCTGCATCCACCCAGGGCTGGTCTGCCACCCACCAACCCCCCCTCTGCATCCACCCAGGGCTGGTCTGCCACCCACCAACCCCCCTCTGCATCCACCCAGGGCTGGTCTGCCACCTCCCACTGTTCTGATCAACCGCCCCGAGGTCCAACAATGCAGATGGGGCTAAATTCTCTTAATCGTTACCACGAATGGAGGTTACACAGGGCAGCCCTTGAGAGTGAGGAGCGAGAGAGAAGAGGTGAGCCCCCAAAGAAGCGACAGGCTAAAGAGAGCTACCACTATGACTGTAAAACATGTGGTCGACCCAAAACCAAACAAACTGGCCACTCTCAGGTACGTGGCAAATGGTACTGCCCTGCATCTGGACAGAGCCTTGAAGAGTGGAGAAACTCTTTGTAATTGCAACTATATATAGTTGTTTAAGTTTATATTTTTGCAAGCAGTTTTTGATGTATATAGTTATTTAAGTATATATTGTGTGGGCTGTTTTTAATGTATATAGTTATTTAAGTATATATTTATGTAAGCTGTTTTTAATGTATAAAGTTATTTAAGTAGATATTTTGTGTGCTGTTTTTAATGTATATAGTTATTTAAGTATATATTTATGTAAGCTCTTTTTTAATGTATAAAGTTGTTTAAGTATATGGTTCTGCACTCTGTTTTAATGTATAAAGTAATAAAAGTATTTTGTTGTGTTGACTGTTACATTTGGTATTGGTATTTTGATTTAAAATAAGCCCCAAAGTATACATTACTACTAATATTTGTCCACCAGGGGGCACTGTGACACCTCCCCCCCCCTTCCCCCTTCCTTTTCTTTCTCCCCCCCCCCCCCCCACACAGTCCCTTTTGCCCCTTCCTTGGCCGAGAGGTTAAGGTGATGGACTGCTAATCCATTGTGCTCTGCACGCATGGGTTCAAATCCCATCCTCGTCGTATGTACTGTGATGTGACAGCACTGTTTTGTGGTTTTGGAGGGTTCTTCTAAAACTGCTCCCCCTTGGAAATATCCGTCATACATCACTCCTTAGATAGATCATGATATGGCAGACGTTTTTAACACATTTCAATGTTCAGAGTCCTCTGTCTCCATTCTGGGTCCCACCTGGGTTCAAGAAAAATCCTCTCAATAATGCTAACCCGAGCAGCATGTATGCACCTCTTGCTCCTTCCACTATGTTGATTTTCCTTTATTTTCAGCCGTGTTTCTTCAGAGTTTGGAGGTCATCTTTGGCAGACAGGCAGGCTGCAACATCCAATCTCTGGGATGTCATTGTTTCTGGGATCATTTGACAGCTTTGTCCATTCTGAGGTTATCTCTGCTCTGAGGGCAGTTTTTTTTGCCCTCGGCAGCCCTCTTTTTGCCCCAAGTATACTTTTTACAGTTATGAATTACAGTTGACAAAGAGCTCATTACAAGGTGATTGTTCAAGTGGAATTTCTCCATTTCATTAGTGGGGACATGCACTTCACAGCCTTTGTTCTCTGAAACTGCTGATACTGCTGAGACTGATACAGTTGACCAGTATTATATATTATTATATTTGTTTGAGATGATAAAAAGCTGTGATGATGAAGGATACAATGATGATGATGAAGAATATAATGATAATGATGATGAAGATCTTCCTTCTCCCTGACTGTGACATGCTTGCTCAGACTGAAAAGTGACCCTCCTTTGGCATAAAAAGTGATGTATTCAATGGGCCTTAACAACTCAGTGACTATGTGCACACTGTCAGTGCACATGCTACTTTCAGCATAACAGCCCACATGAAATGCACTTCTCCCAAATTACATTCAAACCACCCAAAGAGGTGGTTTCAGATGCACTGTCGTTTCACCACAAGGACCTTTCCAGATAAGTGACACAGAAAGGACAAAGTCCTCCTTGAACTCAGGATGTCATGGCTCAACCTGGACCTTGTTCATTAGCTACAGCGGGGATGTCTGCCAAGGTGTCTGCAACCTTCAGCTGTGGGCATTCCCGTAAGAATGACCAAAGCACAGAAACGTAAGGCACATCCCGACAGTCGGATTGAGCTCTTTAACATGTGAACCTGGAATATGAAATCAAATTCTTTAAAGCAACTTATGTGAAAACCTTCATGGCGGAATAGCATCTTATCTCGATTGTCTTCCTGATATGTCTGGGTAACGTATTGCATCACTCTCTGTCAGTGGTTTGAACGGTGGTTTGAACAGTGTCTCTAATTCTCTCAACCTTTAAAACTTAAAACTAAACTCAATTTAGTGATAACTCAACACTGTAGTAAATTGTAACTGAGCACTTGCACGTAGTTCCGCTTCGCAGTTTTTCCCTGGGATTCCTCACTGCTGCTAATCACCGGTTCTTTAGCTCATTAGCCTACTAGTTTCTTAGCATGGCTCCCTCCCCACCTTCCGTTTCCCTCTCCCACTGCTCAGTGTGTGAAATGTTTAGTTATTCCTCTGCCTCCCTTAGCGAGAATAGTAAATGCATAAAGTGTAGTGTATTCACAGCTTTGGAGGGGAGGCTTAGTGAGCTAGAGGCTTGGTTCTGCCAACTAGACCATAGTCCATCAGATGCGACAGGTAGTCAGGCTAGCATAGCGGTAGAGCAGCCCAGTGTAGCTGCAGCTAGCAGTTCCCCTGCAGCACCCGAGCAGCCGGACAGTCAGGGTGGCTGGGTGATGGTTCGAAAGAAGCGTAGCCCAAAACAAAGGCACGTGGATCGCCATCATTGCTTCATGTATCAAACCATTTTTCCCCTCTCAGCTACGCACCTGTTGAGAAACCCACCCTGCTGATTGGCGACTCCATTTTCCGATATGTGAGGCTGACAGCTACGACCATAGTCAGGTGTATCCCAGGAGCCAGAGCGGGTGACACGGAGGCAAATTTGAAGCTGCTGGCAAAGATTAACCGTAAGTACAGTAAAATTATTCATGTCGGCACTGATGACACCCGGCTACGCCAGTCGGAGGTCACTAAAGTTAACATTGAGTCGGTGTGTAACTATGCAAAGAGCATGTCGGACTCTGTAGTTTTCTCTGATCCCCATCCTAATTTGACCAGTGATGATATGTTTAGCCACATATCATCACTCCGTCACTGGTTGCTGCGGTGGTGTCCAGCAAATGAGGTGGCCTTTATTGACAATTGGCAGACCTTTTGGGAAAAGCCTGGTCTGATTAGAAGAGACAGCATTCATCCCACTTGTATATATAAGTATATACACTATAATGTGCTCTAGGTGAGGCAGTCAATCGACAGTTAAACAATGCACTGACCAGGACAGAGGGTGCAAAGTGGGTTTAATCTCCAGTTTGTATACAAAATTGAGAGGCCATTAACTCACATCACAGAATGCAGGATGAGTCAGAATGACAAATTTCTGTTGAAAACAGCCATCTTTAAACATCACATGAAAACATCAGGACCTTGGATAAGTTCTCTAGACGGCTACGTGTCAAAACTTAGCAGACTTGGTGGAGCCAGAACGATAACAGAAACTGTGTCCTTCAACAGATCAGAATCTAAAGCATAAGTCATTGATTTATGAACCAACCTTATACAAAGGCTCCAAAATGCAGTTTTTTATTATTACACTTCCCTAAAGCCGCTACCCGCTATGCCGACTCCCTTACTCACATTGTAGGTGTGGCAATGGGCATGTCCTTTGCGCTTTCCGCAAACTCTTGCGATCCTGAGTTTAGGGTAGCGGGTAGCGGGTAGTCAGACCACCCGCAACCCACATGTCGGCGCGTAAAAGAGCGCGTCCAAACGGCATAAATATGCGTCCACCTGGTCACATGTGGACGTGCACAAATGGCTCTACCTATCGATTACGCATCACTGTATTCCTTGCAGACGTTTTTATTCTCTTGAGGTCAGAGGATGTCTGGTCAGCAGTTGTGGTGGATGTGGGAATAGTCATGGCCAGACACGTCAGTCTGTGCAGCTGTGGCATGATCTCATTCAGATGTTTGCTGTGGATGCGGATGTGGATGTGTTTGTTCGATGTGGGAATTTATTTCCGATATGTCTGAAACTGTTGGTGGTCGAGGAGGGACAGGAACATTAATTGTTCGTGATCTTTAAATGCACATCCAATGATTTGTTCTGCAGTATTTTAAAAGGCACATCAGCTGCGCCCTCTCCCTGCACCCTCCCAGCACCCTCTGCTGAGAATATGTTCCCGCGGCTCTGCCTGAGCGTGTTTACCGGGAGCGCACCAACTATCTAGGACTTTCAGGTAGCTGCTAGGAATTGTCTGTGAAAAAATATTTTTATGTATATATCAGTACAGAGAAGGAGGAGGTAGGAAGAGGAGGAAGCTCTACAGCAGAGTCCCAGATGAGCTGCGCATGAGAGCTGCTCTGATCTGCATGAAAAGACGCCCCATAGCAGTTCTTGGGTAGTGGGTAGAGGGTAGCGGTTTGTGGGTAGCAGGTAGTGCAACTTGCTCTTAAAGGCAATGGTTACTGACGCACTGATTGGTTTAACAGGTGGAACGCCCTAACCACTCCCATGCATAATATACCAGTTAGTGCAGGTAAGATCGCACAAGGCTGGAATGGGCTACAAAACCATAAGTAAGAAGCTGAATGAGAAGGTGACAACTGTTGGCAATTATTTGGAAGTGGAAGAAGTACAACATGACTGTTAATCGACCTAGGCTGGGGGCTCCATGGAAGATATTACCTGGTGGGGTCTCAATGATCATGAGAAAGGTTAGAGATCAGCCAGAACTACATGGGAGGAGCTGGTTAATGATCTGAAATTTGTTACAGTGCACTCTGGGGAGAATGTAACACCGAGCATCGAGCTGAAAAAGCAACAGTGGTGGGAATCAAACCCAAGAGATGCTGTCCACTATACTAACGAGGACAGCTTCCATCGTTACAAAGGTTTTCCAGATGGGTCTCCATTAAATTTCCATGTTGAGAAGAGTCGTGGCCGTAGCCTTTGGTGCTGTACAGCATTCACACCATTGAGATCCTCTTTATTCTTCCACCATTATTTGGTCTCTAACTACTTCTGCATACTTTGTGCTATTTCTACGGCATTACATCGCTGCTAAAAGGCGATAGAGTGATCAAGGGTTTAAAACACACGTCCTCAACCCAGCTCGATGCTCTCTGAGTTTAGTGGATATTTCTTGTCCAAACTTTCTTTATTGATTTTTGCACAGAACAGGCAAAAGCTCATAACTTACAACAAGAGGTAAAGCAACAGTCAGACGATAAAGCCAGTTCTTTTTTACGTAACAAACCCACCCACCCACCCACCCTGGACTGTACGTATTTAAATCATTCACTCTCACAACACACATAGTACAAAATACAAATTAAGACAGGTGCCCAAAATTAGACTTAAAACTAAGGAAAAGAAGAAAAAAAAAAAAAAAAAAAAAAAAAGGGGGGGGGGGGGGGACTCAGTTGGTTTCTGCTATTATAGTCATAGAATCAATGTACTTGAGGAGTGGTTGCCATATCTTATAGAAGCTGTTTGAGGAACCTTTCAGGGATAGCCTGATCTTCTCCAACGTGACACACTGCAGTATGTCCTGAACCCATTTGTTATGAGTCGGAGGAGAGGCGTGGGACCATTTTAGAAGAATGAGTCTTCGAGCAAGTAATGTGGTGAATGCTATGATTTTTCGCGTAGAATTAGGCACATCGTGTGAGTGTAATCCAAAGAGAGCTGTAAGGGGATCAAGTGGTATGGTTCGGCCTAATGCTTTACTAAGTGTATCGAATATTGCTGTCCAAAAATGAGATAATTTAGGGCAAGATAAAAACATATGAACAAAGTCAGCTGGGGCCTGCCCACATCTGTTGCATGTGTCTGCTCTGTCAGGGTAGATTTTGGCAAGTTTGGCATTAGTAAGATAGGCTCTATGCAGGATTTTACATTGGAGAAAGCTATGCCTCGCACAAATAGAGGATGAATGAACATTATTTAATATCTCCACTGCTCATCAGCTAAGGGAACTCCGAGGTCCTGGCCCCAAGTAGCTCTTAGAGAGACCAGATGGTTTGGGGACAATGTATAGATTAGTTTGTATGTGATCCCTATGAGTCCTTTCTTCCTGGGATTGAGCGTTAGAAATTGGTCAATAAGAGAGTTTGAGGGTCTATTAGGGAACTGGGGGAAGCAGGATTTCACAAAATGTCTTATTTGGAAGAACTGAAAAAGGTGAGTGTTTGGCAAGTTAAATTTTGCAGCCAGGTCGGTAAATGAAGAGAAAACTCTATCAACAAAAAGGTCGTTAAGCGTTGTCAGGCCTTTCTCAGACCAGGTACGGAAGGCTGGATCAGAGCATGACGGCGCAAACAGATGATTACGAAAAATTGGTGATTGGCAGGACTGCGTGTGGACGCTAAAAGCCTTTCTGAACTGATTCCAGATCATTAAAGTGTTTGTTACAATTGGGTTAGGGCTAACCTGTTTAATTAACATAGGTAATTGAGAGCAAACCACAGACCAAAGGGAGAAACGTGCGGAGGAGACTTCGAGCAAAGCCCACTGTGGGGATTCAGATATTGTTTTAACTGTGTTCCAGAGGAGGAGCTTGTTGATATTGCAGGCCCAGTAATAGTAGCGGAAGTCTGGGAGCGCTAATCCTCCCAAGGATTTAGGGAGTCGGAGCGCTGTTCGGCCAATTTGTGCACGTTTATTACCCCAAAGGAAGGAGCTAATCAGCTGGTCAAGATTGGAAAAGAACGATTTCCTTATGAAGATGGGTATATGTTGGAAGAAGTAAAGAAACCGTGGAAGTAACGACATTTTTATCAGGTTGACCCGCCCAGCCAAAGAGAGTGGGAGGGAAGACCATCTGGCAAAATCTGATTTACAACGTTCGAGCAATGGGTTGAAATTTTTGGCAAATAGTTGGGAAAATGATTTTGTCACCATAATTCCAAGGTATTTAAGACCATCTGTAGCCTTCCTAAAGGGAGGGAGGTCATGAGGGAGGAGGTCGGCAGCAGAGTTAATTGAGATATAATCACTTTTTTCCAAGTTCAGTTTGTAGCCAGAGTACTTCCCAAATTTCTCAAAGATGTCTAAAATTGTAGGGAGGCTGGAGGAAGGGTTGGATATGTATAATAAAACATCGTCAGCATAAAAGGAAATTTTGTGAAGCTGTCCGTGGCGTGTTATACCTTCAAACCCGTTCTCACTCCGCAGCCAAATGGCCAGGGGCTCAACCGCCAGGGCAAATAGAAGCGGAGAAAGGGGACAGCCCTGTCGGGTGCCTCTATGTAAAGAGAATAGGCGTGACTCAATACCGTTAGTGTTGACAGAGGCTACAGGGGAGGCGTAAAGGACTTTTATCCAATCCACAAAGCCAGGGCCGAGGCCAAATTTATTAAGAATGTAAAACAGATATCTCCACTCTATGCGGTCAAATGCTTTTTCAGCGTCTAGAGATAGAACCAGTTCAGGAGAATCAGTGGAGTGAGAATAGAGAATATTAAGTAACCTGCGTGTGTTAGAAGATGAATGTCTCCCTGAAATAAAACCAGTTTGATCTGGGTTGACTAGGGATGATATAACTCTCTGAAGGCGACTAGCCAGTACTTTTGCCAGTATTTTAAAGTCAACATTCAGGAGAGAGATCGGTCTGTAACTACTACAAAGAAGTGGATCTTTATCCTTTTTTAGTAATAGTGAAATTGAAGCCTCTGACATTGTGGATGGTAACCGACCCCCTGCCTGGGCATCATTGAAAACTTTACTTAAAATCGGGGCAAGGGCTGTAGAGTAGGTCTTGTAAAATTCTGTTGTGTAACCATCTGGACCAGGTGATTTATTGCACTGTAGAGAGTTAATTGCATCCTTGACCTCAGAGACCGTGATTGGTGCACCCAAGTTATTAGCAACCGGTGGGTCAATTCGAGGGTACAAGAGCAGGTCAAGGGGGTTTGGGCCATCCCAATCGCATTGAGAGGATTCGGAGGAATACAGTTTAGAGTAATAATCAACAAATGCATTGTTAATAGCGGTAGGATTGGACGAGGTGTCACCAGAAGCTATCCTAATCCTAGGTATAAGTCTAGATGCCGCCTCAGTTCGTGCTTGGTAAGCTAGGAGTTTGTCTGCTTTGTCACCTTGCTCAAAAAAGCGTTGCTTAGTATGTAAAAGTTGTTTCTCAATCTGGCCAGACGATAATAAGTTATACTGTGATTGGAGCTGTACTCGTTTCTTATATAATGCATCTGAGGGGTCAGCAGAATATTGAGTGTCCAACCTTTGTATTTCATCTGATATTTGCTTTAGTTTAGAGCGCTCCAACTTCCTAAAGCCAGAAATAAAAGATATAATTTGACCACGCAAAAAGGCCTTGAGGGACTCCCACAGTATGTCACTGCCTATATCTGGGGTATCGTTCGTGTCAAGGAAGAACTGAATCTGCTTAGCTAAAAAGTCCTTGAATTTTGACTCAGATAGTAAGTGAGAATTAAATCTCCAGGGTCTGGTAGGCAATCTGCCCTGGGGGAAGTTAATGTTTAGGGAGACGGGGGAGTGATCGGAAATTACTATGCTGTGGTATTCGGACAGCTGTATGTTATCTAACAATCTATTGTCGAGCAGGTAAAAGTCAATCCGAGAGTAAGACCTGTGAACATGCGAAAAAAAAGAGAAAGCTTTCGCATGGGGATGCATAGCTCTCCACGGATCAGATAGGCCTAATTGGTCTGCATGGAACTTTAACATGCTAGCCGCCTTAGACAGGCCAAATTGTTTGGTGGATGATCTATCAAGATTAGGGTCTTGGACCTGGTTAAAATCACCCCCAATTATTAGGTGATGATCTGCCGCGTTTGGGATATCAGAAAAAAATTTGGACATAAATTTATCATCATCCCAATTTGGAGCATATATTGAGGCCAGGACCACAGGGGTGTCTTGTAACTTGCCCAGTACCATGACGTAGCGCCCATTCGGGTCGGATATAACAGAGGAAGGTTCAAAAGCAATGTCTTTATGTACAATAATAGCTGCACCTCTAGCCCTCTCTGAAAAACTTGAATGGAAAATGTGACTCATCCAGGGTCTCTTAATACGGGAGAACTCAGATTTGCGCAGGTGTGTCTCCTGTAAGAAAAACAAGTCTCCTTTAAGTTCCTGAAAGTGTGATAGTACCTTGTTGGCTTTAACAATATTATTCATCCCCTTGACATTCCAGGAGATGAGACGGATGCTCCTACCACTCATTGGTATTCCTCAGTCCTGCTATTAACTGTTGAGCCCTGGGGGGGGGGGGGGGGGGGGAGAACAAAACAAAACAAAACAAAACAAAAAACAAAAAAACAAAAAAAAAAAAAAAAAAAAAAAAAACAGACATCCATGCACACATTACTACATACTTACGTACAGAATTACAGAAAATCCCATTCCTCATAGGAATATAAACCCTGAGTATCTCGATAGATACAATGCAGATCTTGCTTCTCGCTTCTCGCTCGAACAGCCCCATTCCCACAATGAAGTATTGCTCAACCTCTCTCCAGGTTATGAGAGTAAAGGTCCATCAACAGAAATAGAGCATGATACCCTCCCGTCCGAACCCGGCTCTAGTTTTCCAGGCCCCAAACAAGAGGAGCCCATGCTCTCCCTCCACAGAGCAGCATCACTAAATAGTGATTTGCAGGAACACAGTGTATAGTGGGAAAATTGCATAGATCAGAGTGACCCAAAATTCAAGAGAGATACAAAAATAAGGGAGAGAGGTGTTATAATACACAGCTGCCTAATAATCTCTCTCTACTGAGAAATATAGTGCAATTGTAAAGAAAAATAAATAAATAAATAAATAAAAATAAGAATCCTCTCAAACATATAGAATCAGTAGGGCTAAAAGTAGCGCTGATGTAAAAACATAATAATAATAATTATAAAAAATAAAATGAATAAAAATAGGCCTCTCAGGCTCAACGAGGGTCAACCAACCTTGTAATGACAGTCTGTGCTTCCACGAATATTAACTGTTATTAACGACTGTGAAAAAGACAACATAGGCATGAACAATCTAGCCATGAAGTACAACAGGTGAGTTCAACCCGGTGTAAAGATGCTCAGCTTAAAGGGGATTGTTTATACGTAGAACATTCAGTCAAAGGTAGAACAAGCTGACCGTTGCTTGTGAAATAATCATGCCGTTAACATTATGAAGTCCGCATTTATATATGTTCATAGGTAACGGAATAACAAACGGCCAGAGAGCTAGGCATAATTACCGTGTGATCGAGGTTTTTTTTAATTATTTCCACTGGAAAGGTATTCTTTAGCCTTTTCAACCGACGAGTAGAACTTTTTCCCCGTTGCTTGCAGTGATGTACAGCTTCGCCGGGTAACGGAGGCTGGGTTTCAACCCACGTTTGTAGAGGAGAGCCATAACTTCACGATACACAACCCGTTGCGCCATCACGTCGGGGGAGAAGTCCTCAAAGATGGCAACTTGTTTCCCCAAGTATTGCAGCTCTGACCTCTTTCTGCGGGCTTCGCGGAGAACCCTCTCCTTGGTCTGGTAGTCATGGAACCGGACGATGACAGGCCGTGGTCTTTCCTCTTGTTTAGGTTTCGGGGCCAGGGATCTGTGTGCTCGATCCAGCACGGGTGGCGTCGGTAGTATTTCTTCACCCAAAAGTTGGGAGAGCAGTGCGGAGAAAAAGTCGGTTGGTCGTGGGCCCTCAATCGACTCGGGAAGTCCAATAATTCGGACATTATTGCGGCGGCTGCGAGCCTCCAGGTCAGCTGTCTTGGCTTTTAGCTTCTCGCTAACAACAGTTAGCTCAGCACATGTAGCTTCGAGGCTAGCCAGACGATCATCTAACGAGTCCGCATTAGTCTCTAGCGTGGTGATGCGTTGGCCGTGGCTGGACACAGTGGATTGGACAAGGTCCATTTTGGCCTCCAGAGCTGAGAAGGATACCTTAAACTCCGATGCTAGGTCAGCCTTGTGAGTTTCCAGGAGGCTTGTTAGCGCGGCCATGCTAATCTCGCTAGCGGTAGCATCGTTGAGGAGCGTAGAGTCTTTTTTATTTTGTCTCGTCTGTTTATTTGCCATTCCGGGATGTGTCGTTGTGTTCTATATAAGCTGCGATGTTGTTGTTGGTGGTAAGATGAGGAGAGATGGCTTAAAAAAGTAGAAAATTGAGAGAAGTGTGGGAGAGCGGAGGCGAAGTGTCTACTCTGCGTCTGCCATGACCCGGAAGTCCGTTTAGTGGATATTAGACTAGATTAGATATTAGTGGATATTTTTAGATGTACAGATGACGCATATTTTGAATGTTATTTCTCCACACTTCTTTCAGGAGTTTCCCTGGACTGCCTCAGTAAAGGACCATTTCAAGACCCCAGTAACATTTGACTAAAAAAGGCCCAGCAACAAAACAGTATCTGTTCAGCTGTGCCTTTTGCAGAGTGTCTTAGAAAAAACTTCCAAACTCACTGAGGAGCTCCTGTTTCTTCAGGCTGTGTTGGGAAGAAGGACAGTGAGTGTTCCTGAGGATGCTGGCCATGAGGAGGTCTGCTACCTGATGTCAAATGACTAAAGCTGCTTTCTAGTTGGAAACCTGATTCAAACTTTGCCGGTTTTACTGACATCCACAGGTCCCAGGCTTTCTTTGTGAGGTGTTTCCAGAAATGAATCAGCTGGAGGGGCATGGATGACTTTACAAAGCTATGGGTAAAACTTTAGAGTTTTTGTGTTTTAAATGTGTCTCCACTTAAATGGATTCTGTTGTTAGTGATGCAGTTATGTTTGAGAATTGCTCTTTGAGCAAAAGACTGAAGATCATTTTAATGTAAATGGAAACAGGATGATCAGGTCAAAGAAACTAATCCTTCTAGCAGCTGAGGATGAGGGTTACACTGGGAGCATCATGATGAAGACCTACTCTTCTGCCCATGACAGTTCCAGAGATCTACACACCCTGATACAAGTGGCTGAGTCATTAGCAGACATGTGATGATCTTCATGACAAGATGATGACGGCCATTAATTAGGATCAGGTGTGTTAAAGCAGGGAAACAAACATGCCAAACCTGCAGGACACCAGCCCTTGAGGACCTACTTTGGAGATCCCTGGTCTGGTGGCTAGGATCTGGTGCTTTTACAACCACGTCCCAAGTTCAGTTCCTGGTCAGGGAAGATTTCAGTGACTCTGGTTGGTGCTGATGTCAAGGGCTTGTTAAATATTGGAACCCACAGCTGCAAAGTGTGAACATCTGCATCTATAGCTGGACTAGACTGTAGAACTTTTTATTTCTCCATGACATGGACACAAAGAGAGTCCATTTACAGACCAAAGTATGTTTGACTTCACCACAACAGGCTGTGATAGCGCTCACTTTCAGCTTGTTACAACAACAGCAACAGCGTACTTGTATCACACCCTGGTCCAGGAACCATTCAAGACACTTTTACAACACAAGGCAGCTTTCTCTCACTGTCACACAAGCATTGTCTCACACACACACACGGATAACTGTCCATAAGTGGACACACATTTGTTGGATTCTGTGTTTCTGCTCACAGTTCATGATGTCCTGTTCATTTCAGATGCTAAACACAGCAAATACTGGACAGAACCAGAACAAATGTGATTGTTTCATAAGGTGTAATGGTTAGCACGCTAGGCTTTGAATCCAGTGATCTGAGTTCAAATCTCAGTGGAACCTCTTCCTTATCTGACAGTGGAGGACATCAGTCTGTGTATTGGTGGTTTAGTGTTCAACATGGCTCCTTCCCAAGTAGTTGATCTGGACTCAATGCATGATGGTTTCACCAGGGAGACAATATGGGTGAATTCCAGTTCCTCCCTTAACCCTCAATCTCAAAAATGCGCGCTCCCGCTAAGGGCAAGCGCTGTCCCAATTTTGAGGGCTGTATCACCCTCAATATTAAGATTTTCCGACACCACCCTTGGAAGTAAGGGCTATCCAGAAGGCACTGGGTAATTTAGCCAAGACATCTTCGAAAAGGATGGCGACAAAAAAAGCTAGCTACAAACGTAAGTATCTTCATAGCTCTTAAAGATATTAATGTTATGAAACCATCTTATTGTCTTTGTTTGAGACTTTTTTCATGGATTAACATCGTTGTTGCATAACATTAATTTTTTTACTTTACGATGTTTGCTGCCGGTGGTCCCGGTCGGTGGGTCCCGGTTGTCAGCGGGTCCCCGTCGGCGGTGGCCGGCATGTCCCGTTCATTGGTGGCGGCCGGCGGGTCCCGGTCGTCGGCGGCCGGCGGGTCCCAGTCGTTAGCGGGTCCCGGTCATTAGCAGGTCCCAGTTGGCGGCGGCCGGCGGGTCCCGGTCATCGGCGGCCGGCGGGTCCCGGTCGTCGGTAGCCGGTGGGTCCCGGTCGGTGGGTCCCGGTCGTCAGCGGGTCCCGGTTGTCGGCATCTGGCGGGTCCCGGTCGCCGGCGGCCGGCGGTCCCAGCTGGCTTCACATTACTTGTATACCTTGTTGTGTACCTACGGAGGACTGAATAATGTATCCTCTATTGTGTTATTTGCTAATAATATTTAGATAATATACGGCGCTCTTTTCAATGTTATCCCTTTGTCATTTCAGGGAATACAGAGACAACACAGGCTCTGATACATTTCAGTCTGAAGACGTAACTGCACTCAAGGAGTGTCCCATTTCTAAGTCACAAGATAACCCTGACACTTACTTTCGAGGGTTAAGATTGAGGGCAAAAAATTGAGGGTTAAGGGCGAGGGTTGAGATTGAGGGTTAAGAGAGGAATTGGAATTCACCCCAACTCTTTGTAGTTGCTGTTTTTTAAGGAGACAGCGGATCTTGATATCAGATCTATGGGCTCCATTCTTCCACCTCAGAATTAAATGTTTCCAGTTGTCTACTTTTCCAGCTACGTTCATTCTGAGATTGACTTCAGTCTGCCTTCTATGCACCTTTATTAGAGATAGAGTGATCCCTTGCCACTTCGTGCTTGAGGTTCAGAAGTTTTAGTTATTTGCAGATTTTTCAGAAATATATAATATAAAAAAAAATAAAATCGTGGAAATTCCACGAAAATCCACCCCACAGGAGATGAGGGGCCAGAGCTGCCAGCGAAACGTCAAACGATGACTCACAGCCTCCTGTAAGCAACACGAGAAACGCAGATGGCCCAGCACTTTAGAATCTGTGCTCTGATTGGCCGAGACGCATTTACTACAGTTCAGAGACCAGAGGCTGTGAAGGTTCAATTCAATTCAATTCAATTCAATTCAATTTTATTTATATAGCGTCTGTTACAATGACAATTGTCTCTAGGCGCTTTACAGAGACCCAGAGCATGACCCCCGAGCAAATATCATCAACTAAGATTATATCATTAAATCCAATCAATGATAATGGCAGGTAAAAAACTCCCACGTAGGGAGAAAAAAAAACCTTTATACCAAACAGTGGCAAGGAAAAACTCCACTTTAAGAGGAAGAAACCTTGAGCAGGACCTGGATCATATGGGGGGACCTTCCTGCCGAAGGCCAGCCGGGTAGAGAAAGAAAAGAGGGGAGACAGGACAGAGAGAGGATGTAGGACAGAGAGAAGATGGAGGACAGAAAGAGGATGTAGGACAGAGAGAGGAGAGCACAGAAAAAGTAAAAAATAATAATAAAGAAGTAGTGGAATTGTTGTAGGGTGAATGCAAGCGAGCTATGGAGGGCTCTTGGGCGTGTGGTCAGCGTAATGAGCCATGATAGGCTCTTGAGTATCAGTAATGTGCGGGTGGGGTGTAGGTGAGGTGTGTGAGAGAAGGGGGAGGAGGGGGGGAGGAGGAGGGGGTTTGGGTTTAAGAAAAGAGAAGGGTAGGATTTCAAGCAAAAGGATGCAATATATAAACATAAACAGATGGAGGCAGCAGCACTGGGATGAGATGGCCAGAGGACCAGGTCGCCGATCACCACGCCAGTCGGCACCCAAACACAAGTGGAGGAGAACCCCGGGATGGACAGAGGATGGAACTGCAAGTCAGCATGAAACCCAGGAAACTCTGGCCTGCAAATACACAGAAAGAAAAGGGGGCAGAAACAGCACAACAAACACAGGAAAGTAAAGAAAATGGAGCACAGTTTCAGTAACAGGGTGCTCCCAAATAATTATAAATGAGCTGGAGGAGGAGGAAGGGAGGAAGAAAGGGAAGAAAAAGGAGAAGAGCAGTGGAGACACCACTCAGCAGATCATGCTGGTGTCTCCCTGTAGCGTAGGCCTATAGCAGCATAACTATGACGAAGCTGTGATTAAGACGAGCTACTCTAGTCTTACTACTACAACTATAGTTATAACTATTAGCCCCTACACACTATAGTTTAGACTAACTGTAGGCTTTACTGAACAGAAATGTTTTCAATTTAGTTTTAAAAATGGAGATAGTATCAGCCTCCTTAACCCAAACTGGTAGCTGGTTCCATAAAAAAGGTGCCTGGTAGCAGAAGGCCCGTCCTCCAAACCTACTTTTAGATATTCTAGGAACGACGAGTAATCCTGCACTCTGAGAGCGGAGAGCTCTATTAGGAGCATAACATGCTATCAAGTCTTGTAAATAGCGCGGAGCTAGGCCATTAAGGGCCTTATATGCGAGAAGCAGAATTTTAAACTCAATTCTAAGGTAACAGAAAGACCACAGTTGAGCCTTTGTCTTGTTTCGCTGCAGTGTCTCGCTACTTTATTGTGGTTTTAAACATATTTTAAACACATTATTTAGGCTCGGGGGGCTCCAGCTCCAGTTCGCAGACTTAGATTTTCGCGGGGGGGACGGGCGAGCGCTGGTCCCCATTAACCGCGAAAAATAAGAGATCACTGTACATTAGGGATGGGAATCATGAACTGGTTCCGTGTGTTTCAATTCCATGGAATCGTTTGGCAGTTTATCCAGCGATTCTCTTATCGATTCCAGCCAGCACAAATCTCACGTAAATTACGCAAGTTATGGACAGTCAATTCCAGAAAGCACTTACGTGATTAAGTTACAGCAGCGTCCCAATTGGCAGCACAGCGACGGAAGTGCTGGTTTGGCCGTCTCAAAAGACTCCCTCCTGAACACCCCACTACGCTATCCTCCACTTTGACCCCGAATCTGCCGGCTGGAAACGCCCCCGCGGTGCCCCCCGCACACGATGGATGAAGGCTGTTACCAGGGACCTACACCAACTAGGCTTGTCGCTGACTGAAGCCGAGCCTCTACCAGTAGGCCAACCCAAATGGAGAAGATTGGTGAAACTGATTGGCTCTACACATGGCGTCACCCTCGCCGCTAAGCAAGAGATCCGATGATGATGATGATGATTAAGTTACGTTGGTTTAGCACGCGCATTGGAGTGGTAAACAACAACAGCGCCAACCAAGTTCAAACGCTCCAAAGTTTGGCTTCACTTCACCAAAGAAAGATGGCAACAAGGCAACTCGCAGTCATTGTAAAGTGGAGATAACAGCGTCGGGAGGGAACACGACTAACATGCAGAAACATTTGAACACACAACATGCGATAACGAGTGTCGTATTTTTGACGCTTCGGACTGATGGATCTCACCCCAGCAGCAGTAGCCAAGCTAAGATCACCTCTGGTAACTCTGGTAAGTAGCTATCCCGCTGCCTATGTGCTTCTTTGTAAAACACGCTATAACATTAACGCTATGCTATTAAACGAATGCCTTCTGCATTACATTTAGAAGATGACCGTGACGAGAGAGAGAGTCTGGCTGGTTCAGAGGATGGCAGACTGTTAGGACTCCACTCACTGAGCAGCAGACTCAACCTCCTCAGGCGGACGCTCCCAGCACGTCCCAGCGCGCGGCCCGGGAGCTGCGCGCTCGGCGTCGCAAGCAGGCGCGGCGCGCTTCCCTCCACACCTGAGGCTCGTCACTGATCTCGCACCTGGAGCTCATCTACCCATCCAGGAGGACATATAAGCTCGATCACTCCTGAGCTCCGGTGCGAGTTCTTGCCGTTCCTCCGGGTATGTTTGGTGTCTTACATTGTGAGTACTCGCCCTCACTTCCCTGTGTCTGCTTCCTTGGAGATATTACCTCCCTGTGATCCGACGCTCCGTGTGGATTATATTTCCTGTGGAATTATCTTCCTTGTGGATTACTTTCCTGTGGAATTATCTTCCTTGTGGATTACTTACCTGTGGATTATTGACTGGTTGAATTTCCTCACTGAACTTGGTTGTGAGTTTCCTTCCAGCACGTTCTCTGGGGCAGAAGACAGGACTTCGCATCCCACTCCCCAGCTCTGGGCACCCTCGGTGCAGGGGTTGACACCTCCTAGCATCGGACTATTGGTGTTGTTCTAAGGCCTCGAGCCTTGAACCCTCACTTTGTGTCTGTCGTGCATTTGGGGTCGCATACAAACACTTAACAGTAAGAACTCGCCATGTCGACGACCCCAGCCGACAACCACACTAGTCCGGTTCAAGCCGCCCTCTGCCAGCAGCTCCAGCTTACCCAGTCCCACTCGCAGCAGCTGCTGGTGAACTCAGCGGCCGTACAGTCACTGCAGGCCCAGGTCGAGCCCCTCCAGGCCTCTGTGGATACTCTCGCCGATCGACAGCGAGCACTCGCCGAACAGCAGGCGTCTCTGGCCGACCAGCAGGAGGAGATCCTGCAGCAACTTCGGGCTCTGACGACGGCACTACGGACACAGCCACGAGATCCGCCCGCTCTTGATCTGGGTGAAGAGTCCGATCTTGAGACTTATCCTCCTGTGCAACCATCCACGGTCCGGGAACCCAGTATCTCCAGCCCGCAGCCATTCGATGGCAACTTTGAACACTGCGCCACCCTTGCAGTGCGAGCTGGTCTTCCGCCATCAGCCCAGCATGTTCACCAGCAGCGCTGCTCGCATAGCGTATATGACTAACCTGCTGACGGGACGTGCTGCACAGTGGGCCACGGCAGCCTGGTCCATGGGGGCGGGCTTCTGCTTCAGCTACAAGGACTTCTCCGCCGAGCTCCACAAGGTCTTTCACCACCCCGTGGGCGGCCAGGATCCGGGCGCACGGCTGATTCGACTCAACCAGGGCAGCAGCAGGGTGTCTGATTACGCTGTGGAGTTCCGACTGGCCGCCGTCGAGAGCGGGTGGAACGACGAAGCTCTCCGGGTTGTTTTTCGGAGAAGGCTCAGTGAGGCGGTGAAGGACCAGCTGGCCACCCGGGAGGAGCCGACGTCCTTGGAGGCGCTGATCGCCATGGCGATCCGCATCGACGGACGTCTCCGGGAGAGGCGACAGGAACAGAGACAGC
Organism: Hirundichthys speculiger; assembly: GCA_018398805.1. Lineage (NCBI taxonomy): Eukaryota > Metazoa > Chordata > Actinopteri > Beloniformes > Exocoetidae > Hirundichthys > Hirundichthys speculiger. Next base: position 85,866 of record JAGFBZ010000253.1, read on the forward strand.
ACCGGTCTCCGCCAGGTCGTCACCGTCCGGTCCCAGCCGAGAGAGCCGCCGTCTTCCAGCCACTCCCAGTCAGCGAGCCCCGCACGACATCCCTGGCCACCTCCGAGGAAGAGCCCATGCAGCTGGGAAGAACCCGGCTCAACCCAGCAGAAGCGAGAGGCACGCTTCAGGGCGGGGCTGTGCTTGTATTGCGGACAGGGAGGACATTTAATTAGGTCCTGTCCAAAACGGCCAAAAGATTAGGCTCATCAAGAGATCGGGAGGTATTGATGAGCCGCCTGTCCTGCTCCCGTCGTCCAGAGCTGCGGCTCATGAACGTCAACCTGTCCTGGTCCGATCAGCGCCTCACGGTGGGAGCTCTCCTCGATTCAGGGGCGGACGAATGTTTCATCGACGCCGAGTTTGCGGCTCAGGCAGGCATTCCGCTGGAGCCTCTGGAGAGACCCATGGAGGCGTTCGCGCAGGATGAGCGACACCTGGCCAGCGTGACACAGCGCACTCGATTCATCACCCTCACCATAGCCGGTAATCACGTGGAGAGGCGGCCGGTTCTTCGTTATCCGATCCCCCTTAGTTCCGGTGATCCTAGGACTTCCATGGTTAATACAGCACGAACCCCGCATCACCTGGTCCACCGGATCCGTCGTTGAGTGGAGCCCCACCTGCCACGCCCAGTGTCTGCGTGCTGCTCCGTGCACGCTGCCCTGCCAGAACCCCGCCCCAGTCCCGGTGGATCTCTCCACGGTTCCAGCAGCTTATCATGACCTGGGTGAGGTGTTTAGTAAGTCCCGGGCTCAGTCACGTCCCCCTCATCGGCCCTATGATTGCGCCATCGATCTTCGCCCTGGGGCCACCCTGCCTGGCAGCCGGTTGTACAGCCTGTCCGTCCCTGAAAGAGCCGCTATGGATAAATATATTTCTGAGTCGCTGGAGGCGGGACTCATTTGGCCGTCATCGTCACCACTAGCGGCTAGGTTTTTCTTTGTTAAGAAAAAGGATGGAGACCTGAGGCCCTGCATCGATTACCGGGCCCTGAATGAAATCACGATTAGGAACAAATACCCCTTGCCACTCCTCAACTCCACCCTCGAACCCCTTACTCAGGCCACTGTTTTCACGAAACTGGATCTTCGCAGCGCTTATCATCTGGTTCGGATTCGGGAGGGGGACGAATGGAAGACCGCTTTTAAGACCCCTCGTGGACATTACGAGTACCTCATTATGCCTTTTGGTCTCACCAACGCCCCAGCAGTGTTTCAGGCCCTTATGAACGACGTGCTACACGACATGCTGGATGTGTGCGTTGTCGTGTATCTTGACGACATCCTCATCTTCTCCAGAACCCTGGAGGAACATGTCCAGCACGTCCGTAGGGTCCTGGAACGACTGCTGCGCAATAAGCTGTTCGTTAAAGCAGAGAAGTGCACCTTTCATGCCTCCTCAGTGGACTACTTGGGGTTCATTATAGAGAAGGGACAGACCCGGGCGGACCCGCGCAAGATCCAGGCGGTGGTAGACTGGCCCACACCCCACACGAGGAAGGACTTGCAGAGCTTTCTGGGCTTCGCCAATTTTTACCGGCGGTTCATCCGCAACTTCAGTCGCGTGGCTGAGCCCCTCACCAGCCTCACGTCCCCCTCCGCACCGTTCGCCTGGTCTCCCGCCGCCGATTCGGCGTTCAAGGATCTGAAGAGGAGGTTTACCAGCGCCCCCGTTCTCCTTCACCCCGACCCCAAGAGACAGTTTATCGTGGAGGTTGATGCCTCGGACACAGGACTTGGGGCGGTCCTTTCCCAACGTTCTGCCGCGGATCAGAAAGTCCATCCCTGTGCCTTCTTATCCCGCCGGTTCCTTCCGGCCGAGAGGACTACGATGTCGGTGTGGAGGTTCCTCCAGCACCAGTCCAGTGTTAGTATTTTTCTTTTATATCAAACTTATTTCAATGTTACTTTAGGACATTTGCTATGTTGGGTGCACACACTTGGCAAACACCTTTATGTATGTTGATTTATTTTTGATTAACCTTTTTTTATGTTTTGGAGGTATAAGGGACTGGCTGGGAGAGAGGGACTTTGATTGGTTGGAAGTCAGGAAGTGGAGCAATCCATCAGGCTGCTGGAAGCAGGGGACTTGCCATCTGTGGAATCTTCCCCTCTTATTTTCAAGAAGCCTAGTATTGGGATATCTTGGTGTTAGGTTGTTTTGTTCAGAATTATGTTAGATATAAATTGTTGTGCTTTAGTTGTTTAGTGATACATTGTTTTTGTTGTTGTCTCAGTCCTTTCCCCTCCCCTCCTCGTTTCGTGTAGGCTAGCCTATATGTATAAATGTCCCTGTGTGTTCATTGTAGTCAGTCTTTTGTTTGTTATCTTTTAAATAGGTTGGTGTTAGTTTAGGTGTTTTTGTGGGCCCATTCTTTTAAAAGATTTTGTAATTTGGTTAGTTGGATTTTTGTTAAATTGGAGGAAAATAAATGGAATGTACTTTTTTATACCTTTGTCCTTGTGCCTTGCTTGTTGGTCCGTCACAGTCGGGAACCGAGAACTGCTGGCGGTGGTAGCTGCTCTGGAAGAATGGCGACACTGGCTGGAGGGGGCCGAGTTGCCATTCACTATCTGGACTGATCACAAGAACCTCACCTTTATCCGAGCCACCAAACGGCTCAATGGGCGGCAGGCTCGATGGGCGAGCTTCCTCGGTCGCTTCGACTTCTCGCTAACCTACCGACCGGGCTCCCGCAACGCCAAGGCGGACGCTCTCTCCCGTCAGCATCCGAAAGGACCGGCCACCGAGGAACCCCCTTCCATCCTGCCCGAAAATAAGGTGGTGGGTCGTATTGCCTGGGGAGTGGAGACCCTGGTCCGGCGGGCTCTCCGTACTCATCCCACTCCCAGAGGGGTGCCCCCTGGTCATCTCTTCGTGCCTGAACCCGCCAGATCCCGAGTCCTCCAGTGGGCGCACACTAGTAAGATTACCTGTCACCCTGGAGTGAATCGCACCTTTACGTTTCTGGCTCGACGATTCTGGTGGCCATCTATGAGAAGGGACGTTCATGACTTCGTGGCCGCCTGCCCCAACTGCGCTCGCAGTAAACCATCTCATCGAGCCCCCTCTGGACTACTGCAGCCCCTGCCCGTTCCCAGTCGGCCCAGGTCCCACATCGCCTTGGATTTCGTGTCTGGTTTACCATCCTCCCAAGGCAACACGGTCATCCTGACCATTGTGGACCGATTCAGCAAGGGGGTACATCTGGTGGCCCTTCCCAAGCTCCCCACAGCCCTCGAGACTGCTGAGCTCCTGACGAGTCACGTGTTCTGGCTCCATGGGTTCCCGCAGGACCAGGGGGCCCCAGTTTGTATCCCAGGTATGGCGGGCGTTTTGTAAGGGGTTGGGGGCCTCTGTAAGCCTGTCTTCTGGCTATCATCCACAGACCAACGGGCAGACGGAGAGGATGAACCAGAGTGTTGAGTCTGCCCTCCGATGTGTCGCTGCCGAGAAGCCAAACTCCTGGAGCCGGTTCCTGCCCTGGGTGGAGTACGCTATCAACTCCTTTGTCTGCTCCGCCACTGGCCTCTCCCCCTTCGAGGTGTCTCTGGGGTACCAGCCTCCCCTCTTCGCGGAGCAACAGCCTGAGGTAGCTGTCCCTTCTGTGCAGGAACACTTAGACCGCTGTCGTCGGGTGTGGGAGGCCACGCGGACAGCCCTGCTCCAATCCACGGACCGGGCTAGGAGAGGGGCCAACAGGCGCAGGATCCCGGCACCCACATACCAACCTGGGCAGGAGGTTTGGTTATCTTCCAAGGACCTCCCGCTGCGGACATCGGCTAAGAAGCTGGGGCCCCGGTTCATTGGACCTTTTGTGGTGGAGAGGGTCCTGAGCCCGGCAGCGGTGAGTTTGAGGCTGCCCGCCTCCATGAACGTTCATCCCGTGTTTCACGTGACCCGGGTGAAGCCCGTCTCCCGCAGCACGCTCATGCCTCCGTCGCCGGCTCCTCCCCCTCCTGACATCGTGGACAGCCACCCACAGTGGAAGGTCCGCCGACTACTGGACGTCCGACGTCGGGGTCGGGGCTTCCAGTACCTGGTGGACTGGGAGGGCTATGGACCCGAGGAGCGGAGGTGGGTTTCACGCCAACTGATCATGGACCCGGGACTGATCACGGCTTTCTATCGCGCCCATCCGGACAGGCCGGGTAGGTCGCCCGGTGGCTCCCGTAGAGGGAGGGGTACTGTTAGGACTCCACTCACTGAGCAGCAGACTCAACCTCCTCAGGCGGACGCTGCCAGCACGTCCCAGCGCGCGGCCCGGGAGCTGCGCGCTCGGCGTCGCAAGCGGGCGCGGCTCGCTTCCCTCCGCACCTGAGGCTCGTCACTGATCTCGCACCTGGAGCTCATCTACCCATCCAGGAGGACATATAAGCTTGATCACTCCTGAGCTCCGGTGTGAGTTCTTGCCGTTCCTCCGGGTATGTTTGGTGTCTTACATTGTGAGTACTCGCCCTCACTTCCCTGTGTCTGCTTCCTTGGAGATATTACCTCCCTGTGATCCGACGCTCCGTGTGGATTATATTTCCTGTGGAATTATCTTCCTTGTGGATTACTTTCCTGTGGAATTATCTTCCTTGTGGATTACTTACCTGTGGATTATTGACTGGTTGAATTTCCTCACTGAACTTGGTTGTGAGTTTTCTTCCAGCACGTTCTCTGGGGCAGAAGACAGGACTTCGCATCCCACTCCCCAGCTCTGGGCACCCTCGGTGCAGGGGTTGACACCTCCTAGCATCGGACTATTGGTGTTGCTCTAAGGCCTCGAGCCTTGAACCCTCACTTTGTGTCTGTCGTGCATTTGGGGTCGCATACAAACACTTAACACAGACATGCTTATTTTTATGCAAAAGAATTGTTAATTCTTCATAGTATTTGCAGTACTATGAACTGTACCGTTGTATTTGATAGTATTTATCTTTCTTTATTATTATTTTTAAAGTGCTTAGTGAGCTCATATATCCTTTAAAAAGGGAAATGTTTTCATTTCTATTAGGAAAAATCTGTTAGAAAAATGTTACACATTCTTGTGTATTTGCACAGTTAAATATTACAACAGTTAACACGTTATCCAGGGTTTGGGCCTCTTTTGACCTCGCTGTTGAGTTTGTAAGGTCGTGACTTCTAAGTAAAAAAAATTGAAACTGTTAGTTCTCCTTTTTTCCCAAATTAGAATTGGTAAGAGAATCGATAAAGAATTGAATCATTAAACAGTATCGATAATGGAATCGGAATCGAAAAAATCTTATCAATTCCCATCCCTACTGTACGTGCAGTAGGTGTAGGGACCCCAAAATGTAGGTGTTCCCTGTTGATTTCATTCTGCCACTGACTGGAGCTTTTTTTCACTTCCACACCTCTGAGGCTGTAGTAAGTCCAGCACCATCAGAAGGTTCAACATTAAATTACTCTTTAAGTTCAGATGCAGTTACAATTTACACCACACGTATGTCTACAAACATTTCTGTTGGTTGTTTTTCATGTTTACTATTAAATTAAAAATGATTTTTTTTCTCAGTTGGCATATAGCTACTATTCACTGACATTGTATTGCAGGGTGATATTACGAAAAATAAAACTTCTTCTCCACCTGCTGAAATTGAAATAAATGTCCAAGTTATTTTTTTCATATTAAATCTCTGACTTATTTCATGAATGGAGGAAACTGTCCAGTTAAAAAGAGTTGATCCGTTTGTCTCGTTGAGCTTTTAATAACTATTTGACTGGCTGTTAAAACATAATGGTCAAAAAATACAGTGTTGCTTTAACTCATTCATGAACCAGTCACGTGGTACAGCTGCACAACGAGGCTTCGGACATCATCAGCGTTGCCAGGTGTACGATAATTATATTATTACCATGATGTTCTTCACTCTCTGGAAGAAGATGGGCTACATGACTGCTCTAAAGTGGTTCACCTCTTTGCTGTCCACTACATCTTTGTCCCTCAACTCAACTGGCCTCAACACATTTGTCAGAGGATGGAATCATCAGCCTCTACGGAGAGAGAGAGGTCTCACTTCTGAACAGCTGTGGTGTGGGGCATCTGCAGAATGTTGATGAAGGAGAAAGACTTGAGGTACACCGTTATAAAACGATGTTTAAACACTGGTATTTTGTGTTGGTGCTTTGGCCAAAATTAAATAAATTGTTGTAATTCCAGTCTGTCACTGTTCATCTCCACAATGAAGCTTTGAACATTTTTCATTACAAAAGGAGCAAAGCCTAAATGTTTCACAAGGCTTCATTATAACACATATATAGGTTAACAATATTCCTGACAAAAATAAAATACAATTTTTCCTGACTATTTTTTTTCTGGATCTGTAGGAACTACAAGACCCAGACATTGACTGGGAGAGGTGCTGTACAGCAAGAAGACTCTCATGGTGTAGTGGTGGTCCCTGAAATTGTATGTCCACTGGATGATGAAACATTGGAAGAACTTCAGAGAGCTGTTGATCCTCTAAATCAGGGGTGTCAGACTCATTTTCACTGAGGGCCACATCAGCATCATGGTTGCCCTCGAAGGGCCAGATTGGCAGCATGAACATAACAAAATGCAATGTAAATCAAAATAGATTAAACCACACCTTATTATATTGTTAAAAAAGTGTGTCTGTATTATGTATTCAAGTTTCAAATATTTAAATCATGATATTAAACTCAGGGTTTGTGGTTGTAACCCTGCTCTCGCACAGGTGATGTTTACATCACTGAGAGTATCCATTTTCAATACCTGAAACCAATTCTTAGAGGGAAAAAAAGCTATTAAAAATATATTTTAGACCAGTTGGTTTTATTTCAGATAAAACAGTTAACTTACCAGCCAAAACGTCCCTCCTGAATGCACCTGTGTCAATGCCTGCCTCTCCAATGAAAATGACCTTCAGTTCACTCGTGGGGGGGGGTTCCTCTTCCATTGCAGAATGACCCTTTCTGGAAGGTCTTCTCCAATCACACAGTTTGAATTCGGCTATAGTGTTCAAGGAAGAGCAACACATCCTCCACACTAAAGGAGAACAGAAGAATTATAAAACCATTCCAAATCCACGTGCACAATTTGTATACTGCACATTTAATAGAAGTTGGAGTTTGAGTGGGTGATGGTTAATAAAAATGGAGTTTGAGCAATTGTACTTGGACTATTTTCATTCAGTGCATAAGTCACTGGAGATTCAAAACTGTTGATGAAATAATATGATTTTAAACATTGCATATGAACAGACATTATACAAGAGGTACAGAACACGTGGACATTAATCAAAATGTTTAGTTGGTCACTTTGATTATTTTTTATTTACAGAGAACAGAACAAAGCAGATTAGCCCTCTCCACATAGGCTAGCATGGACTGTGATCTCGTCACTTCCAGATTCTTTGGTGCAGATTGGACCAACCACCTGAAATTTGAAAAGAAGAAGCTAGTGTGAAACAGACTAAAGAGATCTTGTATTATAATTATGTGCTACATTTACCTGACACTTTTTCTCAACAACAAAATCATCAGAGGACTGTAAATTCAAAAAAAAAAAAAAAAAAAAAAAAAAAAACAGCAGTAATTTTATAATATTCACCTTCATGTTCTAAACGTTTCACACAAAATCATTTGCCCTCACCTCATCACTAGTCTCAGAGGACTGTTTTCCTTTGCATGTCTAAATGTGCACTGCAAGCATAGCCACGGGAACATGTTCTCAGCAGGGGGTGCTGGGAGTCTGAGACAGCTGTGCGTTTATATATATATAAACTGTAACCCCCCCCCCCTCAGCCCATCGAACTGTAACCCCCCCCCCCCCCCCCCCCCCCCCCCCCCCCCCCCCCCCCCAGCCCACCATCTCCTGTCCCACTCCACCCCCACCCACACCCCCCTGGTAACAAATACTATCTCCCCCCTACTAACACCTAGACTTCCTTCCCCCCACCCCAACTCCTATTCTTCCTCTTCCCCCTTAACCACCACCCCACCCAAACCCCCCCTCTACTTCACACCCAGATAGGTGAAGAAACAGCTGGAGAGACTTTAACAGAGAAAAGCTGCTGGACCAGACGGCATCAGCCCCTACGTGCTGAAGGCCTGTTCCAGTCAGCTCTGTGGAATCCTCCAGCATCTCTTCAACCTGAGCCTCCAGCTCCAAAGAGTGCCAGTGCTCTGGAAAACCTCCTGCTTAGTCCCCGTGCTGCTGCACTGGAGGACTACAGGCCAGTAGCACTGACCTCTCACATCATGAAGGTCATGGAGAGACTGGTACTTTCAGACCACTGGTGTCCCCCTCCCAGGACCCCCTGCAGTTTGCTTATCAGCCCCACATTGGGGTTGATGATGCAATCATCTATCTACTGCAGAGGGTCTACTCCTACCTGGACAGCCCCAACACCTCAGTCCGCATCACGTTCTTTGACTTCTCCAGTGCCTTTAACACCATCCAGCCCAGGCTGCTGAAGGCCAAACTGGAGAGTATGCGGGTGGATGCTCCCATCATCAACTGGATCGATGACTATCTGACGGGCAGACCTCAGTTTGTGAGATTACAGAACTGTGTGTCTGGTCGTCTGATCAGTGACATCGGCGCCCCCCAGGGAACTGTGCTGTCGCCCTTCCTCTTCACCACATACACATCTGACTTTCAGTACCGCACTGAGTCGTGTCATCTGCAGAAATTCTCTGATGACACGGCCATTGTGGGGTGTGTGGAGGGAGGGAGGGAGGCTGAGTACAGGGACCTGATCAGCCACTTTGTGGATTGGTGTGGGGAGAACCACCTGCAGCTGAACGTGACTAAGACCAGGGAGATGGTGGTGGACTTCAGGAGGAACAAGCCCCCACCTTCCCCTGTCAGCATCAGTGGGAGGGATGTTGAGCTAGTGGACACATACAAGTACCTTGGTGTGACACTGGACAACAAACTGGACTGGTCTGCCAACACTGAGGTTGCCTACAAGAAGGGCCAGAGCCGACTCTACACTGTAAAAAATTCCAAGTTGACTCAACTTAAAAAAATTTGTAACCTCGCTGCCTTAAAATATTAATTAAATCTAGCAAATTATTTCAGTTAATTTCAACTCACAACTAAGTTTCTCCAACTTAAAAGACCAAGTTCATGTGACTTATTGCTTTGTTATGGGAACTTCATTTTTTAGGTCAAATAAACAAATATTTTTGTTGTATCAACAATTCAATTCAATTCAATTCAATTTTATTTATATAGCGTCTGTTACAATGACAATTGTCTCTAGGCGCTTTACAGAGATCCAGAGCATGATCCCCGAGCAAGTATCATCAACTAAGATTATATCATTAAATCCAATCAATGATAATGGAGCTCAAGTAATCTCAACTCATTTACAAATCTGGTTAACAAATTATTTCAAGTAATTTCAATTTAATTGTGAGTTGAATTTACTTGAAATAATTAGTTAGACTAAATCAATTATTTGACCTAATAAAGAAAGTTCCCACAACAAAGCAATAAGTCACGTGAACTTGGTCTTTTAAGTTGGAGAAACTTAGTTGTGAGTTGAAATTACCTGAAATAATTTGCTAGATTTAATCAATATTTTAAGGCAGCGAGGTTACAAATTTTTTTTAAGTTGAGTCAACTTGGAATTTTTTACAGAATGTATCAGCTTCTTAAATGCAGTAGTCGGGGTTCAAGTCTGACAAAACATAACAATGAGAAATGCCATGTTAAATCAACTATTTTGTTTCAAAACAATAGGCTACCAAACAGAACTTTGGATTAAAGTAAAAAAAATTCTGGAACAATTTATTTCGAAAACATTAAAACTTTAATGTTTTGTCTTTAAAACATCTTTTTAAAACAGCATAAGAACAATATGACAGACTGTTTCTTACCATGTGTCAGTGTGTGGGGTGATATTTGTGATGTGTGTGTGTGTGTGTGTGTGTGCATGCACACAGAGTGGCACCATCACAAGCAGCGAGAACAACTGGCTGCCATTTCAAACACCTTATAACACATCTGTTTAAATTATTAACATCTCTAAAAAAATGTCAGTCTGTGGGTGAACTTTGTCTGTGTGTGTGTCACAAAAGGGAACAAATAACTTGTTTCTACATATATGTAAACAGGCCACTTAAAAGTTCACATTCAAACAGGTCTGGCTTAACTAATGCAGGAATAGATATAACATTACTATTTTGTTGTGCAGAAAATCCTATGTGTCTTAATGTGTAAACAGAACTGAACAGAACAGAAATGACATGGAAGCTGCTTTGTGGTGAATAACATCTACACTGTGCGCTGAAGCAATTTGTTGCGCAGTCCATGAACCCGTGCAGAGCAGGTGCTCCCCCCAATGTCCATGATTACCTTCTGAATGACCTCGAAGGTGTACTTCAGATCCTTCGGATAATCAATGTTGAGGCAGTAAAGTAGTCCAATCAGCACCGCAAAGCCGTTTGGTACATCTCGCAACCCACGCAAAACGATGCGCTCCTCCAGGATTACGGCAACATCCATGATGCTCTTTGATTGGGCTGTCATCTCTGTGGTGATCAGTAGGCCAACATTCACTCCTTTTATCACTGCCAGTACCTCCACGGCATCAGTGGTCTGAAGTATAGAAGAACATACAATGTGTATACCCCTAGCATTCAAAAAGATCCTATTTGCTGATGGTGTAGTTCTGCAGAGTTCCCTCCCTCTGAATGTGTTTTGTTGTGGTTCTTTCTTCTGACATTTGGGCATCAGCCCTTGGGCTGCAGGGGCGGGTTAAGGATAGCCCTCAACTAATAACCAAAACACAACCAGAGGGAGGGAACTCTGCAGATCGTCACACCACTACAAATTCTAGTGGGGCCTTTTGAAGGTAAATTCTATAAATTTTAACATCAAGTATGTCACACATTACATCAATACTGGGTGAGTTTCAAACACACCTCTGAGAACTTGATGAAGTTTGAGGGATCCTCTCTCAAGATGAATGGAAGTCCAAGAAGTGCTGTGGCTCTCTTGTTCTGGTTGGACTTCTGCAACACCATCAAAACAGGCATTTGGGCTTTAGGGCCATAGATAGATAAATATCTAACAGAACATTTTTTCTGCTTTTTTTGCATAAATCTCTTAACCCCTTCAGACCCACATTTTTTCTGCTGGGCAAAAAAAAATTCCATCTGATTCTGGCTCCTCTCCAACATAAAAACAAAGTTGAAAAACATTTTTTTTGCTGACTCATGTTTTTAATAGTCTATCTGTCCTGTCTGTCTGTCTGTGTGTGTCTGTTTGTTGGTCTGTATGTCTGTGCCTGTGTGTGCCTGTCTGTCTCTCCTGTCTGTCCGTCTGTCCATCCATCTGTGTGTGTCTGTTTGTTGGTCTGTGTGTGTGTCTGTGTGTGCCTGTCTGTCCTTTCTGTCTGTCCGTCCATCCGGCTGTCTGTGTGTCTGTCTGTTGGTCTGTGTGTGTGTGTGTCCTGTTTGTCTGTCCGTCCATCCGGCTGTCTGTGTGTGTCTGTCTGTTGGTCTGTGTGTGTGTGTGTCCTGTTTGTCTGTCCGTCCATCCGGCTGTCTGTGTGTGTCTGTCTGTTGGTCTCTGTGTGTGTGTGTCCTGTTTGTCTGTCCGTCCATCCGGCTGTCTGTGTGTGTCTGTCTGTTGGTCTGTGTATCTGTCTATGTCTGGCATTTCAAGAGAAAATCCTCAAAATTATTAACTATTTGTTAATTTTGGACAGGGCAGAGATTTATGCAAGAAAAGCAGAAAAATATATGAATCTGTTAGATTTTTATAGCACTTTTTCCGAAGTGGACATTTTTTTTCCTAAACATCACAAGTGTATGTAAAATTTGTAGCACAGTGTTCTGCTGCCCTGTTAAAAAATTGTCATGAAAAAAGCATGATTACAAAAAGGTGTGACATCATCACCAACACAGACAAGATGGTGACCAAATAAAGATGAAATGTTGGCCCAAATCGAGCAAAAATGTCCAAACGAGGCCAAAAGGTTAAGCTCTATAGTTGCACCCCACAATTGTACACTTTCATCATAGCCCTTAGGGAAGCAAATGTATGGACTTTAGTGTATTTCCAGCAGCCAATTTGAAAAGAAAAATTTGAGCATTTCAGATACAAAATATGCTCACACGTGTCTATGAATTGATTTAACCTAACCCTTATCCTAAGACACTTCCGTAACACATAGGACCTTAATATCATGAATTGAGGTCGTCATCATCATCATCTGTATATATTTTCCAAGCGTTTCTGGGATAGACTAGATTCTTGCTAGTCCAACCCAGTGATGCCTGAAAAACAGACTCTAAACTGACACTCGGAAATCAGTGCATTTTTCTGAACAGATTATCATACCAAACATGGCTGTTGTGTTTACTATTCACTTACTTCAGAATCCAGAGATTCAAGAAGACTTTGGAGCTCCGTGTCATGTCCCAGGTTTGTTTTGCGTAGCTTCCGTGCTTCATACAAGTCGATCAACCTTGGCAAATGCTGGTCAAGTCCACTCAGGAAGGACTTCAGGAGGTCAGCAGATACAAGACATGTAAACTCGGCACCAATCTTTGAGGAGTGGACACAAAACAAAAAAACATTAATACATCCAGAAGAACAGTTTACTCATCCCTGGCTCGATACAGGACATGTTAAATGGAAGGATAGCACAGATGGATGAAACGTAGACAACACATTTTATCAACAACTAAGGGGATTATTTTGGTCATTCAGTCTTATTTGTACTACTATGAACCTGGCTCTGTTTCATGTTCTGTATTGCCTACTACTTAGATGCAAAAATGACAATATTTCAATTGCATGATGAGGGATTTATATGGCAAACGTGCAATTTTAGACATACTACAAATACGGGTAGATGTCAAAAATACAAAACTTCCTTTTTATGTATGTGTGTTTTGTCAAGACTGAGAAAAATACACTGTCAAAATTATTTTAATTGTAATGAAGGGGGAACATGTGGATGATGTTGGAAGTTACCTGTCTTTCTGAAAACAATGCTGGCCATCTGCTTTCAATCTCAGTCACAAGTGGCTCCTTCTCAACTATTTCCTGTCTGCGAAGCGCAAAGGTCCGGCCCATCAGTGAATCAATCAGATTACGGGAAATCACCCTGCAGGAACTGCCTATGGACTGATATTTTGTACTCCAAATAGCACAATGATTCAGTTGTAAACACAGAGGAGGCAAGAAGTTCCACAATGTCTTTCAGTTCAAGCAGTATTCTGCAAGTTGTGTTGTTCTCTGGGACCAGATGACCGACCATCAGGGGTAGCAACCTTAAAAGAGTCCAATTCTTGTGTCCATTGCCCCCGATTGTTCCATTAACTTTAAAAGTCTGAGTTAGTCTCTGAGGTCGATTAGTCTTATCTGAGAATGAATATGGAAAGCTCTGAATGACAGTGTTTAATTCTTCAAGTGTGAAGTATTTATCAGAAATCAATTTTCCTAGACACAAGCTAAGTTCTAACAGGTCATGTAGAACATCAGGTGGAAATCCTGTTACAGTGTGAAAATAGGTCAACTTGTTTAAAACACAATTACTTTTGACACCATCTACACATGACAAATCTGTGTCCTGTTTGAGCTTTGATACACTGGTTTCATAAGACAATTTAGTCCTGAGAGGAAAGGACTCCCTTCCTACTTCAATTGTTTGAATATCTCTACGACTTGCCAAACAAAATCTACAAAATTTATCTACATTAAATGATTCCTGAAAACCAGCGAGAGAATGTGCTCCTAAATTATCAGCAGAAACAAAAGCCACAGTACCTTTAACATTTGCCCCCAGCCGCTGGATAAAAACACCTCGGTTTTCAAGTATTTGTATGTCTTTCAAAAGAGCATCTAGAACAATACCATAACCAAAATTTTTTAAATCAGCACTCTTACACAAAACTGCAAGGTAAATAGATGACAGGGCAGATCTATATTTGATTGGTAGATTTGCAATTACCCAATACACAGCACACACTTTGTTTCTTTCTGGAGGTACCTAACGGATTACAAACTTCAAATTCATCTATATACAAACCAACTGCTATTGATAACTCATCTCTGGAGAGAAGTGGATTTTCTTTGAAGAACAAGCCATCACGAAATGACTTATATTGGCCAGGCTGTGAATTTACACATGATTCTTCTACTAACACTTTGTCAAGGATATCATTCCTACTCAGCAATTCAGTTATCACACGAAGTATGGGCACATAATGTTAGATCCCCCAGTTTTGGTTCAGTCTCTGACTAGCAGAGTCTGTCACCGGGACCAGCTCTCCATCTCTTCGGGTAAGAACTTGCGGTCTAGGGCGGTTCACCTCGCTAAGATTTCCTTAACTTATTTAAGCTGGTGTCGAGGGGATTCGCCTAGCTCTCACTGCATACAACTTCCAGCCGTATACCCCGCTTCCCCCAATAACTGACCTAAGAGGAATAGCCAATTGGCTCAAAGTCCAGCTATCGGTCATGTCTGTTAATCTGCAGCTCCCCTCTTAAGATCTGGGCTCTTGTTACCAGCTAGGATAAATTTAGTGGCTTGGACAGCAAGCCCCAAGGATATTTGACAATATTATGACTAGAATAACCAATAAGAATCTATGTTACTAGTGCAGAGGCATAACCAAGGTCGTTGCAATTGTGAATACAGATGTAATGTCCACAACGACATCTTATGATAGTTTTTATATTTATTAAAGCAGATTAGCAAGGTTAAGCAGCAGCATTGATTGGTTATACAAATTCTAATTCTACATAAAAAGGCAAATTAAAGCTGTGGCTTACAAATCGATCCATCTGGTTGGTTCAAGGACAGGCTGGTACGCAAATGGCCACTTCGCGTTGTTCAAGGCCGCTTGCAGAGAGAGAGAGAGAGCTCACAAGATGAGGCCCGCGGGAACTCTGGTTCGCCCCTCCTCCTTGCTAGCAGTGAGCTAGGGTAAATCCAAAAACTCCAATTATATTCTTCAAGTGTTGGAAAAATGGTCAATCCGTTCTTGCGTCTTCTCTGTTCTTGAAGAATAAATTCTTCAGGTATTTCCCTCCGATGGTTGGTTCACTCCCCTTGGTCCAGCTAGTCCTGCTTTGTTCGAAGACGCCCCACGGAAGAACGACGAATTCTCTCTGTCTTCTCTTTTTATGCCATTCTCTCTCTCTCTCTTTTTCTTTCGTCCAGCCTGCTTCAGCCCCAAAATGTCCCTTTTTGGTCTTTCACACTCTTGATTGGTTCTCTCACATTCGCATAGGCGTACATAATTTCCTCCAAACTCACATGACACTTCTGATTGGTTATCTACATATACAGAGGCATGCATAATTTTACATAATCCCTCCTTCACATCATGCATAATTCACAGGCCATGTCCCACAATGATTTCATAGGTTCACAGATCAGCAGGGGTGTTCCCCTAATCATCATGACATACACAATTCAACCACGCAGCTCCTCCCAGATACCAAGGTTAACCTGTTTATTTGGCCATATAGCTCGTTAAACTAAAGCTTATCAGCTAAAGCTAAACCTTATCTAACGATCTATGTACCAATGTATGTTCCAAAGCTCCATTAACTGATTTATTGATTGGTTCTTATTTAATCACAGAATTGGGTAATGATCTGCAGTCTGCAGCCTGAAGCTCATTTACCATACTTCTGCACAAAGCACATAGCCACTTCGCCAAGGCCACTCTGAGCTGCCCCCCTCCTCGCCTTTGACCCAGACACCTGGCCCCACTATTGTGTATGGCGAAGTAACTTTAATGTTTACACTGACGAACTCTCTCCTGTTTTCTGTCATGTCTCCAGTAGTCCTGAGCCTGCAGAATTGTTTGGGATAACCAGTCACCTCTCTCTTAATCGAAAAGTAGCCTAATTATCAAACCCTGATTCATACTTCGTTCAATCTATTTCCCCTCTATTTTAGGAGTATCCTCAGGGCTAATTATTATTTTCATTGGGAATTTTACCTTATAAAAACCCAAATAATAACTTATTCAGTTTTCATCCATCTCTGCTCCTGTTTGATAAACATAGCCGTTGTTTTCATTCCATTGCGGCACACAGTGACCCTCGGCAGCTCAGCTCAGCTGCTGGCAGAATTGACATATATCTATTCCAACATCATTAATACATTTTTCTGATCATCGGTTCTGATCATTGACAAGAATCACACATTTCATTGATTAGAGATTGATTTCAAATCACATTAATTACCACTTTTCTGTTACTCCACTACATTATACCAGAAAAATCTCATCCACAAAGCTGGGATAATTCCAACTTCTCCTGGGTCACTTGACAATATACAAAGCTTTTTTTTCTTATCTGCATCCAGAAATTACTCTACTGGCTCAATGACTGGAAAATTATCTTTGAAAAAATGTGATCTTTTGTGATCAGTGCCAAATGGACCACCCCTTGACAGAAAACCAAGTGGATTCGTTTCCTGAACGACCTCTGTTAATAAAGCCAAGAGGGGGCCTTCAAAGTTACAGTTGTGCTCCCTTAATACATTTTCAATGGATTTCTTTGTGCATTCTCCAGCTAAAGTACCAATATCATAGAGTGATTCAACTATTTCCTGTGTAGCTGACTTAGATACATGCAAGACGGTTTGCATACGCAGGAATAAGGATGCAAGTCTATGCTTGATTGACTCTCCATTAACATCTTCAAATTCCTCTTCTTCCAAGACATCATCTTGAGAGACATCAATGTCTATTGGTGCTGTAACATCACATTCCTTACTCTGTAGATCACAAATCAACTCAGGTCTTAAATCCTTCAACACACAACCACTATGATATCTACTTCTGTGTGCTGTATATGTGGAATACAGATCTGACTTAAAAAGACAACGCTGAAAAGGGCACTTCAAAGTTTCCTTATTTTTCAAATGGACTCGCAGATGAACAAAGTAATCTTTAAGTGTACATGACTCTGAAAACTCACATTGTTCACAATTCAGTCTATATGTCACAATGCTACTTCCATGAGCCACAGCATCTTGAGGTCGACCAGTCACTGTTTCATGCTTAAGTAAATGATTCTTGAGAGCTACTTGTGTCTTAAAAGAGCAAACACAGTCACTGTAGATGCAAGGCAAGGGACAAGACCTGCTATACTGTCCGTGTTTCAACTTATAGTGTCTAATTATACTGCGCTGGTTAGCTGTGGAAAATGTGCAAAACTTACATGTCCACTTCATATGATTGCATATGCAATGGAATTCTCTCCCTTCCTGTGAAAAAAAAGGAGATTTAGTTAAATTGACATTCATGCATAGCCTACAGTCACAGCCAACAGGCTCTGGCCACAGCCTTCAGAGTGTTTACTGGAGGCTGCAGCCAGACATATGTACAGGATCGGCAGAGAAATTAGATACAAATCGATCAAAAAAACTATCATCTTTATCGCAGAATGATGTTTAAAATCTCTTTTTTCCACCGGGAGTACTCCACTAGGTATACGCGCATGCATTATGACACTGCCGTCACTTTACGGTTGAATCCCCGGTCGGTTCGCCGTTTGACACAAGACAACCTAACTTTCAAAATAAGATGGCACGTACAAACACCTTCTTCCGATTGAGATACGTTACAACAGATCCCCTTTATCTAACATGACACTGCCAGCCTGTTCCTCGCAGTGAATCAGATGAGCAGACTTAGTTACATTACACTGCTGTAACGTAACGTCAAAGCGAAGTAAGCTAACAACAAACAGCCCAGCGAAATACATACCAGCAGTGTTGGGCACATTACTTTAAAAAAGTAATTAGTTAGTTACTCACTACTTCTTCCAAAAAGTAACTGAGTTAGTAACTGAATTACTCTATAATAAAAGTAACTAGTTACTGGGGAAAGTAACTATTTCCGTTACTTTATAAAGCAGTTGTTGTATGTCAAAGGATTTGAAATTTTCTGAGCAGTATTCCAGTCAGTTGAATAGAGATGAACAGACAGGTACCTGTACTGCAGAACCTTTAAATATTTACTGCACCTCAGCAGACAGCAACAGATTTATCCTACACTTCAACTGCACTTGTAACAAAAGTAAATTTCGACAAACGTTGAACAGTCGTTTTCATCCGTAATTTAAACTGGGAGTCAATGTACCAAAAAGACGGTAGACGAGGCTTTTGACAGGAGATATGCCATTTAAATTAGCTAACTATGCTAGCAAGCTTGCATTGCACAAGACAGAGGGAAGATGGCCATCCTCTTTAGGTTTAACCAAGCATTTGAACACTCATATGGCAAAAATAAAATTATGAACTCACCTTTTAAACTAACTGAAGTCCTCCAACCGCTTAAATTTCCATGAGGAAAAATATACTCCTTAGTCCAGCACATGGAGGTCCAACATGAGGCCAGGAAAATCATGCAGGTACGGGTTGACAAAGGGGACTGTGCAGGGGCAGTGTTCTGAGCATGCGCAACACCCATCACGCTCGGGCAGTGTTGCCAACTTAGCGACTTTGTCGCTATATCTAGCGACTTTCCAGACCCCCCTAGCGACTTAATTTGTAAAAAGCGACTAGCGACAAATCTAGCAACTTTTTCTGGTGATTTAGCGACTCACTGGAACTCAAACCGCTAGGTTTGAAGCCATCACTTGGCTGCTGATGGCTGCTGTGTGCCTCGCGAGCCACGCTTCTCTCTGTCTTTCTCTCTCTCTGTCGGGCACAGTGCGCAGCCACAAACACCCCACCCACCGCGCGAGACAACTGGAGCTCCTCTCCACCCCCCACCGTCCGACAGTCCGACCGTCCGTCCATCCGTCCGTGTCCGTCAGTCGCATCTAGCGACTTCTAGCGACTTCCGGGACAGCCTCTAGCGACTTTTCTCATTGGAGAGTTGGCAACAGTGCGCTCGGGAGCGACTAAACCAAAGATACTCTATACTGCCTCAAGGATCACTGAAATACATTAAGAAGAAATTTGCAATAAACTGTACAAGCAAGTAGAAGAATTCAATCTTAAAGAGAATCCCTACACTGAAAAAATGATAACTAGCAATTGTTGATCTCATTACAATTTTGAAATTATTCTGACTCAGAAATATGGCTTTGCAATAAGTAATCTATAAACTCTTGTCTGCCCAGCAAATTTCTTCCATTGTTGACTTAACTACTATTTTTAATTCAGCTCAACAAGAAATTGTAAATCTCTGAGCAGATTTTTGAGTTAAGTTGGGCCAACTCCGTCATTTGCTCTTTTGCGCATGGTGTGCCTGTCGACATTTTGTGGAGCAGAAACTGTGTGGTGGGAGCTGGCTGAACTTTCGCTCTAGCAGGTAAGTTGTGGAATTAAAATTGTGCTTGTACATTTAGACACTTATATTAAGAGTAAAATTAAAGTTGCTAAAAGATCTGTAGGTCACAGGCTGAGCTAGAGTCATAAAGTTGCAGGCAATAAAAAGACAACTGGGCTGTGTCGGGGTGATGTGTTCTTGTTGGGGGAAGGAACTGTTCAGGGGGACAATGGGGGAGTTGCCTTTAACTAACAGAATGTTTTATGCCCTGCATGTGTCAATAAAACTAGCCTGTGAGCTGCAGAGTCAGAGATCAGCCAGAACCTGGACAGAAAGGACAGATCAGGGTCTGTCAGCTGGTCTCTCCCTTTGCAAAGGAAAAAACTTAAAAAGTGTCATGACTATTATTGAATTCAAATTAATCTCACTTTGAGTCCACAGATCAGCAGTCCGGGGAAGGTCAGGTTGACCACAACAAATTGGGGGCTCGTCCGCGATTTGAAATTACTGCTGATCAGGACAACGATTGAACATGAGGAGCAGGTACGAACGGACGAAGGACACGGGCCGGCCAAAATAAGGTAAGCAGAACCTGTTTAATCGAATCTGCATTGAGTACTTCTAAAATTACTCGTGTCCTAAGTCTGAGTAGTATCTGGTCTGTAAAAGAATGAGATTATAAGGGAAGAAATAAGGATATAAAGATTAAGAAGAGAAACTTGAGATACCAGAGAAGGTTGAGAGTAAGAAGGGAAAAAGGGACTCCTAGAGTTTGGCAACTCCACCAGTGCTCTGACGAGGGCTGGCTTAGCTGGGTTAGAGGCCCGGGGATTGAGGACCCCCGAATTCTATTAAATTTAGGACAAGACCAGGCAAAACACAAGGTGTGAATGTTGGATGACTTAACACTGAAACAGCAATAGCACTTTTTAGGTTGTTGTTGGAGTAAGTGGATGGAAATCCAAATTACAGATATATAAAGTTTTGGTGTCGTGGTGAAGAATTAATTCTGAACCACATGGACTGAGAACTCGGAACAATAGCGTGTCATATCTCTCAGTTGGCCAGAACTTAGGATAGAATGCTTAGAGTTAAAAGAAATAAATAATAACTGTGAGTTATCTCTTTTTGGACCCTGGAGATAACAAGACCAGAGATTAGAAGTCCTGTGAGTCAAAAGCATGTCCCTAGAGAGAAATAGAAGAAAAGGAAAAGGAAAACAAGCACACACACCCGGGGTATGAATGCATGTGTAAATGTGTATGATTGTCAGGTGGAAGTGTGTTTGACGCAGCAGCAACTGTGGATACCTGGACGGTGATAACTAAGCAGTGGCTGTTTGGGTTGAGCATATGGAAACCTGAATTAAGGCTTTGAGTGTGGTATATTAATTAATCAAGCTTAATCAAGCTAAGAAAACAGAGGATTGTGGTTGGTAGAAGTGGACTGTTGGTGCTGAAAGTCACAAAGGCCAAACTTTATAGACAGAGAGCACGACACAGACTCTGGACAGATTAGTGGAATAGAATTAGTAGCTGACTGAATTAGTAGCTCAGCGGGCGACAGTCACGATAGTGAATACATAACTAGGACTTGACATTATTTGGACTAATTTTTAAACAGCCACGTGGTAAGAAAAAGTTTTATTCTGGTATAATAAAGAACAGGAAGACTGACGACATGGACAGAGAAGACGTAGATGATGACTGCTGGGACCCAGGCAGCCCCTATAAACTAGTCAAAGAACAGAAAACACTGATAAGAAAAGGGCCAGAAGAGGAAAAAGGAGGAAAACCCCCACTCCAACAAACCCACCATATGTCCCCAGCGCTCCCCCAGAAGGTAATTCATCACCTGGAGGAATGTACCCAGTGTTACATATTAACTCAGGCGAACTGAGGGCGACAGGCTTAGAGGACATTTTCCCAGGGACGGGGGGATCAGATACAGTCAAACACGTATCAGCAGCAGGGCCCTTGTGTCCACCACCCATTCAGTGTTGTAAAATCAGTCACACCAGATCCAGCCCAGAAACAATGTGATGATTGGGAGATTAGAGCCCACAGAGAGGGAAGACCCACCAATCCTGTCATAAAAATACCAGCGCAGGCATCATTAACCCCCACCTCGCACGGCCCGTAGGAAACCAGACTGACACACGTGGTTTTCTCCCACTTTCTCCAAATCATCCCCCAACTCACTCCACGCCACACGCTCCTCCCGCCAATACGGGTAGTGTCACAATGGCTGTGACAGGGGCATGGAGAAAAGATACTGAGATAGACACTGAAGGAGTTGGGCTGTATCAGGGTTGCACAAGCTCCGGTGAGTCTTGTCATTAAGTTGTCAGGCCCCACCCAGGCTCATCCCCTAATTTGATTGACTTTAAGTCAGTAGCAAGAGGGGATGACGGGGGAAGCTATAAACAGCTTCCTTACCACCTTACTCAGCAAACACACTCCCCTTAGCACTGAGTTAGGTAGTGAAGATAGCCTAGAAAATAGAGGAGGCGAACATTATGACCTGAGAAACATCGCCCGGAAGTAGTACAACATGCCAGTACTAGCCACTGGAGCAGGAGGCATCAGATATAAACCATATGGGATAGAGGATATAACTTCATTATGTAATAAATTGCCTCCCATTCATGGTGGAGGTAACCTTTGGCTACAGGCTCTGCATGCTCAGACTGCAGTTTACACTTTAGCATTAGGAGACTACAGGGCAGTGGCTTCACGCTGCATGACAGCCACGGCCTGTGGAGAAATCGAGGCTAACTGTGGAGTGACAGGAGCGAGAGATGATGAACCTTTCCGCTTCCACAGTGATAATTTAGGTCGAGCGATCAGAGAACGCTTCCCCACGCCCATGGAGGGAGTGATCCCCAAATTAGACTGGGATCCTACTGTACACCCACGTCAAAATTTGGAGGAATGCAGGACCATTTGGGGAGGTCAGACAGGATGTAACCCCAATAACAATGCCACCCAGAGGGTTTGGTACAGAAATGCTACTCTTGACGGAGTACCTGCTGCAGTCAGAACAGCCATGACTAGCAATCTTGATTTGCCAGGTGCAGACAGCACTAAGTGGGAGATGCACTTAGTCCACCATTTGACCTCTGCAAAAGAGGAACTCCGTAAAGAGGAAGGGGCCCTCAAGGACTTATAAACACAACTGTTAAAGATGCAGCTGGCGGAGGCCAGACAAAAAGGAATAGATAAGAAGAAAAAAGAGGCGGAGCCACAGACAATTATGTATGAAGGTGCAGTTGGAGGCCCTCCTGGAGAAGGAGGAGGCCAGTGAAAGGGGAACACAGGGCACATGCAGAGGGGTCTTTACGGAGGCCGTGAGGGCTCGGGGGCCGGAGTTATTCAGGGGGACCTCTAAGAAAGCAGGGGGGGTGCTGATTGCCGTCCTACTGTGAAAATGAGGACACTGAGCATGGGACTGCTCATACGAAAAGAGACTATATGCAGGCAACGGCTGGCATGGACCAGGGACACAGAGGGGTCAGACAACAATTATCTGCCCATTTCACTTATGCTGTTGGATTTCTGGGGGAAAGACAGACTCTGCCGTTTACCAAACCCTTGACCGCCCTGATAGGGCCACAAGCCCTCACTCACAGCTGTTTTGTATTCATCAGTGGTACCTGCTAACCTGCTGGGAAGAGACTTGCTGATCAAATTTGGAGCTTCCATCCTTTGTGGACCTGAGGGCCTCAGGGTTTGCCTCCCTGATGGCACCACACTGGACTGTCAAAACGCAGCCCCTGGTGGGAAACACCAGTATCTCCTGCAACCACTCCAGGAGCTTAATGGACCTATGCTGGGCTCTGATTGACCCAGAAGCACTAAAGCACCGAGGTATCCTCTCTGTTTGCTGGCTTGGAAGCCCTGGTCTCTGGTCTCCACCTTTATGTGTCTCCTCCAGACTCTTTGCATGTGACATTGTTCTACGATAGACACCAGAGTGATATTTTCATCTGGAGTTTGAGGATGAGTTAGTAGGTCAGAAATAGAAGATTGTAACTAGTAATGTCTACGCTGCCCCAGAGGGGGTGGGAGCACACACCCTGTTGACCCCAACACAGTACAGCTAGTTTAAGATGAATGAGGACAGTGTTTCCCCATGTATCCTTGGCTCTGCATCTGGGACATCAGGTTAGAAAATTAGGTGGTGTGTTAGAACTCTTCCTTACCCAGAAGGACTGGATCTCCACAGAGACTCCAAGAGTGTCCTTCTCGCCAGGTACGCATACAGACAGAATATCTTGTGAAGCAGTAGATGAGGCCGCTTTAAAACATGTACAGAGAGATAGGCATCATGGTAGAGAGCGCACTGACCTCACCCAGCTACTTAGACTCATGGTCAAACATAAAGGTATGTGAAATCTGAAGGCTCCTCTAGACTGGAACATAGAGGCTGAAGAAGCTTTCATAAAATTTGAATCAGTCTTAGCCACCGCTACAGAGCTGGTCTCCCCTGATTACACCAGTTACTTTTTATTTTGGATGTTTCTGGAACATCACATACGGCAAATGCAGTTCTGTTCCAGAAAAAAGGGGGTGAGAGACAAGTACTGATGTATATCAGTATAATGTTAGATAACCTTGAAAAAAGGCATCACGAATGCACAAAGCATGCAGCGGTAGCCAAAATAATTATAAACAGCACATGTGGTGATGGGACATCCGCTCAGGATACTCACATCACATGGAGTTGTAGCATATGTGAACTAGAAGCCCAAAACATCACATACACCCACGAAGGAATCAACATGGCAGACAGAATGAACACCTTAGGAACAGGTGATGAAGGAGGAGAAAGTCAGATCAGGCTTACAGAGCGCACTACTAGAGAAAGCAGTAGATCTGTACACTGATGGATGTTGTTACAGACATGAGACAGAAGGGTTGTAAGTGAACATTTACACAGACTCAGCCTGTGCAGCGGGAGCAGTAAATGCAGGAGTAGGTAGAGGCATTTTTGTGTAAAGGATGTGATGAAAGTAGGTTCAAGATATGCAGAGGAAACAATGCAGCAGACCAGGCAGCTAAGAAATGTGCAGGATATCAGGTAAAGTTGATCATTATGAGCTCAGAGAGTGAATGTTCTCCAGAGCCAAGATTAGAAGAGGTAGTGAAACTCCAAAAGGGGGCCTCACCTGAGGAAAAGACAGTATGGTAGACAAGATGGAGAAGGTTTATGGAGAACCCCAGATGGTAGACTCATTTTACCCTTAGGAATCAGAAAATGCATGAGAAGAAGCACACAGTGTAGGAAGGATAGGACAAATGATGAGAAACCTGAATAATTGGTGACATCCCTACATGAAACAGATGATAGGCGATTGGGGGAATGGATGTAAGGTATGTCAGGTGTACAACTTGAGACCGACTCTAAAACCAGGACTAGGAAGGTTTCCCACAGAAGCAGTGGCAGGAAGAGAAATCATCATTGACTACACCGACATGATTGAAAGAGTGAACGGTCATAGAAACTTATGGGTATATGTAGATGCATTCACAGGCTGGCCAGAAGCATGACCTGCAGAAAATGAGGACAGCAAAACAGTTATCAAATGTCTGATCAACCATTACACCTGTAATCTCAGGGAAAGGTCAAAACTCTGAATCAAAACCTCAAATTTAAATTGGGCAAAATCTGTGCACAGAACCAAATGAATTGGGTTGAAGTATTACCACTAGCTCTCATGTCCATAAGAAGCTCGGTGATTCAGACAGCAGGATTTACCCCACATGAACTGCAGATAGGGAGACCATTCCCAGGACGAGCACCAGGTTACCAGGTTTAGAGCCCCTGAATCGGGAACAATCCCATAAAGCATATTATAAGAACATTTACAGTCTGGTTTCAGCTTTCTCCTAACAGATTCCACAGCGACCTGAGGGAACAACAGAGGGCTCCGATCCAGAAACAGATTGGATCCTCCTGAAGGTCATCAAGAGTAAGTGATCTGAACCCAGGTGGACAGGACCGTTCCAGATCATCGAAAGAACGTCGCACGCTGTGAGATTGAGAGGAAAAGGAGACACCTGGTTCCATTGGAGTCAGTGTGCAGCAGCAGCAGCAGAGCCACAGAGATCTTTCTCACAGGTCAAGGCAGACCTGAAGGAAACCATTCCACCTGAGAAAGAGTAGCAGAGCCAGACTCATGAAGGGGTAGAATAAACCCCAGTCTGAGCCAGTGAGTGTGGGGAAGTCGACCCCCACGCTCACTCTCATCACCAAGCAACAAGGGGCAGAATAATCCCCAAGGTGGTGAGCACAACCTTTGAGGTAGTCTACCCTCAAGGTCGAAGAATAAAGGAGAAGAAGGAGCAACAGAGTGGTTGAGTTTCCCTCCCACTCTCAAAGAGAACTTTTAATTTGTGTCTGTGAAGTATGTTTATGTGATTGTTTGATTATGATGTGATATATGTCTTTTGATGTGTTGAACTCTTAAAAGAGTTCAAAAGGGGGAATTGTGGAATTAAAATTGTGCTTGTACATTTAGACACTTATATTAAGAGTAAAATTAAAGTTGCTAAAAGATCTGTAGGTCACAGGCTGAGCTAGAGTCATAAAGTTGCAGGCAATAAAAAAGACAACTGGGCTGTGTCGGGGGGTGATGTGTTCTTGTTGGGGGAAGGAAACTGTTCAGGGGGACAATGGGGGAGTTGCCTTTAACTAACAGAATGTTTTATGCCCTGCATGTGTCAATAAAACTAGCCTGTGAGCTGCAGAGTCAGAGATCAGCCAGAACCTGGACAGAAAGGACAGATCAGGGTCTGTCAGCTGGTCTCTCCCTTTGCAAAGGAAAAAACTTAAAAAGTGTCATGACTATTATTGAATTCAAATTAATCTCACTTTGAGTCCACAGATCAGCAGTCCGGGGAAGGTCAGGTTGACCACAACAAAGTAAAGCGTGTTTTTACCTCCATCACGCTGAATTAGTGCATGACTGACTTTGTTTTTACTGTAGGGTCATTGTATGTCGTTGTTGGTAACTTTTTCGCATGCGCCTCGCCTTCATGCAGACGCTTTCATAGGGTAAACGGAGCTTGGAGGATCATATCCGTGTACGTTAGCTATGCAGGCATGTGGGCTGTCACTTCAGTGGTGTAAGTAATAACTTTAATGGTGTGAAGCCAACGTTGTGCATTTTTTATCCGGTGCAACACTGGGTAAGTTAAACAAGGCGGCAAAAAAAAACCGATGGTGTTCGTTAATCGCGACCGGAGCCCGCCCACCTCGCTCTCAGAAAAAAAAAAACACCTCCGCGGCGCCGTCATTACTTGTGGTTTTATTTTCTGCTGTAGCAGTGTTATTTCGTCACTTTTTAAAGTTTTAATATTTTTTCATGCGAGAAAGTAAGGGGTTAGATCACCGCTGTGCGGTTAGTTTGTCCAAATGACAGCAGTTTAGAAGTTTGCCCTGAAGTTGAGAAACTCCACGGAGTGGCAAGCCCCCCGAGGTGGGGGACCTCGCAGAGGCAGCAAGCCGCCTGGAGAGCTCCGTCGGCCGGCCGAACTACGTAGCTCTGCTGGCCGACGGTTGATGGTGTTCGTTTATCGCGACTGGAACCAGCTTTCATAGACCCACCTCGAGGTTTGTCGCCGGCTTGTTTGAATATTTGTAGGAGATATAGACCGTTTCGGGCCAGCCCCCCGGAAGTACCCCGTCCACCATTGCTGGGTTGTGCTACAGAGCGACACTTTCACCGGCTCGCAGATTAACCAGTGTTTTTCTCTTTCTACAAATATATATTTTTATAATGTCGAGTCGGTCGAGTGGGAATACATGTTCCATCA
>JAGFBZ010000254.1:0-132921 GCA_018398805.1 Hirundichthys speculiger
GGAGAAGAAAAGGAGAAGAATGAATGGAGGAGAAAGGGATAGAGAAGAAAGGATGTAGAATGAATGGAGGTGGAAGGATGGAGAAGAAAGAAAAGAAAGAAATGAAAGGAAAAGAATTAATGGAGAAGAAAGAATGGAGAAGAAAGGAGAAGAAGAAGAATGAATGGAGAACAAAGGAGAAGGAAGAGTGGAGAAGAATGAATGGAGAGAATGAATGGAGAAGAAATGAGAAGAATGAATGGAGAATAATTAATGTAGAAGAAAGGAAAAGAATGAATGGAGAAGAATGGAGAAGAAAGAATGGAGAAGAATGAATGGAGAAGAAAGGAGAAGAAAGAATGGAGTAGAAAGAAAGAAAAAGAAAGGGGATTAAAGAGACTTGAACGTTGTTGTTGAGTTTTTCCAGAAACTGCTGATCTGCTGGGATTTTCCAGAAAAATCATCTCCAGGTTTAGAGGAAGGTCCGAATTAGAGAAAAAGCCCAGTTGGCAGCAGGTGAGTGAACACCTTGGATGCATAATCCTGACTGGTTTGAGATGGACAGTAACTCAGTCCAGTGGAGCAGCTCTGGGACGTGGTCTAGCTGGGACCGTGGTCTAGATCGGACCGTGGTCTAGCCGGGACCGTGGTCCAGCCGGGACCGTGGTCTAGCTGGGACCGTGGTCTAGCCGGGACCGTGGTCTAGCTGGGACCGTGGTCTAGCCGGGACCGTGGTCTAGCTGGGACCGTGGTCTAGCTGGGACCGTGGTCTAGCTGGGACCGTGGTCTAGCCGGGACCGTGGTCTAGCCGGGACCGTGGTCTAGCCGGGACCGTGGTCTAGCCGGGACCGTGGTCTAGCCGGGACCGTGGTCCAGCTGGGACCGTGGTCTAGCCGGGACCGTGGTCTAGCCGGGACCGTGGTCTAGCCGGGACCGTGGTCTGGCTGGGACCGTGGTCTGGCCCGGACCGTGGTCCAGCCGGGACCGTGGTCTAGCCGGGACCGTGGTCTAGCCGGGACCGTGGTCTAGCCGGGACCGTGGTCTAGCCGGGACCGTGGGATGCCGTCACGTCAATATGGACCAGAATCTCTGAGGAACGTTTCCGACACCTCGTTGAAGCCTGTATTTCATAATAATAGACTCATTTATTCATTGAATTATGACACAAACGGGGCTCCATAGGTGACATCATGTCGTACGACTGGCCTTTTAGTCTACGATCGAATCTGAATAATCAAGGCAATCCCTTCATGACGTGGTTGGCTGAAGTCCCGACAGACTCGCACCGCCGAGGACGCTACGATCGTACACAGCTCAGCGCTGAAAGCTAAACACGTGCCGAAGAATTATTATTTCCTCTCCTTCAAGAGCCCGGCCGTCCAGCCGCTGCCTAATGTACCCGACTCCTTAACGGGGGACGATGTAACCGTAATATAACCATAATCTCTGTTAGTCATTTTACTCGTTTAGCGCTTTAATGCATTTGCTCATCTAAGTGCACGCATACTAATGAATCCGCCTTGCTGGATAAAAGAATGAAAAATTACAGGCCATCCGTAACAAACGCGGAGTGAAATTTATACTTTTCCCACGATGAAAACAAGCGAAAACCCTGCTTGGTTTACGTTGAGGGTGAACAAGCTGTCAACGCGGATAACGCAATAAACTCCAGCGCATTCACACAATTTATAAAGTGGCTCCTGCAGAAAGCAGCTTTGCGTAATTTGTATTCAGGGCGCTTCTGGTGTGCAGCGGCGCATCAGGAGGAGCGCAGGACAAAGGGATAAATCTGTAGTAATTGCCCTGTCTTCTCCAACAAATAAAAGAACCACTTCAGGCTTTTCTGGCGCTGCAGGTAACAGAGAAAGCGGAGGGAAGCGTACCGAGAACGCTGATGAAGAAGGACTGGTCGATCAGTTTGTTGCCCTCTGGATCCACCAGGTTGAACTTGAACGACAGGCTGCCTCCCTTCTCCCCCTTCTCGTGGACGTACTGCAACAGGCCTGCAAGACAGGGACGAGCACCCGGCGTCAGGTGTCATGCTAACGTCTCGCCCCGAGGACCGCCGAGCGGCAGGGGATAATGACAGAAAAAAACCGGCACCTTTGTTGACGTCCTCCTGGGTGAAGCTCTTGGCGGGACCTTTGACGGAAACCCTCTCCACGCTGCTGCTCCTGCTGAGCTGGAGTTTGCCCACCGGCGGATCTTTGGTCAGGACGTAGCGGAGTTTCAGGCTGTCCGAGTCGATGTCCGAGCCCTTCAGGTTCTGCTCTGTGATTTTAGAGGACGACCCTGCAAACACAGAGTATTTAAAGTCCCTTCGTTTAAAGTTAATTGTCCCTTTTCTTTGTCTCTTTCTTGCCTTCTGATCAGTGATATAATCTAGCAGGGGCGATTCTAGGGTCAGAGCTTTAGGGGTGCTGAGCACCCAATGAGCCCCACCACAACCCACAACCCCACCTTTTTTCACACAAAACCAAAAAACGTTTATTGAAAAATAATTTTGGATAATCATTACGACATTTATGAGAGAAGAGCATAATCTTTTGGGAAAAAAACTGACTGGAAAACATGCAAAATTTCAATGAAATTTGAAATACTAACTGAGCTAACGTGCTAACTGGTAAACGGTCAACGAAGAGGAGAAGTAACGTTAGTGAGAAGTAGGACGATACCATTAGGCGGGGTCGTTTTCATTTTCATTCTTAAAATATAAACTTAAACCACAAACTATGGATTCGGTTTTGGACATTATCTAAGCCTGTCAAATGCGAACTAAAATTTTAGATTAACAAC
This sequence comes from Hirundichthys speculiger, assembly GCA_018398805.1. Taxonomy (NCBI): domain Eukaryota; kingdom Metazoa; phylum Chordata; class Actinopteri; order Beloniformes; family Exocoetidae; genus Hirundichthys; species Hirundichthys speculiger. The sequence goes on from JAGFBZ010000254.1 coordinate 2,776, forward strand.
ATTTCTTACTCCAGGTTTTTGGGGTGCTGAAAAAGGGCTAGCCTTGCCCATGACATCTAATCACCCCTCAGCCTAAAACTGAGGAACCATTTAGCAGAGCTGATCCTTTCCTCAGACCTTAGAAAGACAGTCACACTCACTAAACATTGAGGCACTTTATTAAACACTAATGGGAATAGGGCTGTAGCGATACACTAATATCGCGATACGATACACGATATTCGGCTCACGATACGATATACAGTGGTACCTCTACTTACGAACGTCTCTACATATGAAATTTTCAGGTTGCGAAACGATTCAACGGGAAAATATTGCCTCTTGTTACAAAAGAAATTCGTACAGTATACAGTACGCTGCTACTCGCAGCTCCCAGAGTTTACCGAACGTAAACATACTTGTCGGGTCTCTATCTCGGTTTGAAAGCGGTGTGTCCGAGCTGCTTTGCCATTGGCTATCACTTAGCATCTTCCTGGCATCCCCTTGGCTAGAAGGGCCCCTTGTCTGTATGAGCGTTACCCAGCAACCCAGGTATACAAACAATTTTTACCTCCGCCAAGGAGGCTATGTTTTTGCCGGCGTTTATCTGTCTATTTGTCTGTCTGTGTTCAAGATAACTCAAAAAGTTATGGATGGATTTTGATAAAATTTTGGGTGTGATCCAGAAGAAATCCTGGATTTTGGATTACATTATAAATTTTCGATAATTGTTGCACTTGGTGGAGGTCTGCACTCTCCGAGTGCTTTTCTAGTTCTAACATGTATTTCTTACAGGCTTTTATGTCATTTAATGTATTATTTATAATTTATAAATGAAATGTTCAAATTTTGGGGGGCTTGGAATGGATTAGGGCATTTACATGGAAAACGCGTCTCTACTTACGAAATTTTAAGGTTACGAAACTACTTCCCGAACCAATTAATTTCGTAAGTAAGTAGAGGTACCACTGTATATCGATATTCATCTTACAATACATTTACATTATTTTCCGAAAGATTTTAAAGGGACAAGTGATTTTGGTGACATCTTGTGAGTGTTCCAATGACTTTGTTTGAATTAATTGAACTGAAAAAATCGATACTCGATAAAATATCGATATATATCGCAGAATCGATAAAATCGCTCAGCTCTAAATGGGACCCAGTTTTCCTTTCCCTGCTCACCTGCTGGAAGCTGCAGGCCTCTGTTGACGGTCATGCGAGGCCCCTCGCTCTTCCGAACGTCCATGGTGAACTCCAGACGGCCCGTGTGGGTGTAGCTGCCGTCGGTGAGGGTGAAGCCCATCTCGTCGGACCCCCCGTTTACCGTATCTGGCGTGTAGACCAGCAGTCGGTCCAGGACGTCCTGGTAGGTGAAGGTGGAGCCCTGCGAGAGGACGCGGCCGTTCTCCAGTGGCTGAGAGTAGAACTGCCGTCTGCGCAGTTTGCCTGTAGGAATAAATGACCTGATGATGTGGCCGGAGTGCAAAAAAAAACAACACATCCACAGGTTCAACAGCTCACCCACTTTTTCCCCTTTGCCACGTTGCTGCAGAAGCAACTAGAGAATAAATGAACCTTTCCAAGTTTTTCAAGGCCATCGTAGTCTGTTCTTGGTCACAGTCTGAAAATTGTGCTACTAAATGTCCTCTTACAGGCGTGCTGACGCCATGGATGACACGGTCCAGTTGCTGCTTCTGTTATAATTAGGGGTGTGAAAAAAAATTGATTTGGCAATATATTGCGAATATCGATTTTTCAGCTCCTAAAATCAATTTTTTCAAAAACACCAATAATTAACAATAAATAGGTTGTTTTGAAGCAAATAGTTTTGACTCAGTTTGTCCTCTGAATGATCAATATCATCTGATGAACATATACAGCAACTTGATTTTTCATCTCTACTTTTAATTTTGATATTAACTGGGTAGAATATTGCAATATATTGTGATATCGTGATAATATCGTACTGTGACCCAAGTATCATGATACATATCGTATCCTTGCCAATGCTCACCCCTAATTATAATGGCCTCACGAGTTGTTTCTAGATGACAAGAACCTCCTCATTGCTACTGTCACTGATAAAGAAAGGCCCACTCATTTTTTTCTGTCCACTTTCACCAGGTCTCTTTTGAGCTCGCCCTCGTTGGTGATCGGTTCGGTACATGGACACCGGCGCTGAAAAGCAACTTTTGGGATTACGGAAACAGCTCTGACTCATCTATCACCCGTCGTCAGTGCGAAAGCGGAAACACCACCAGAGAAGAAGAGCTTGGGGGTGTTTGTTCCTCAGGGAGCCCCCCTGGGCCCCCTGTACATTAGTATGTCGAGTGAGTTATGGGGAAGGGGGGGCATGTTTGAAAGCGCGACAAATCAAGCCGCGTCTGCACAGGACCAATAAGCCCTTCTGCGGAGAGACTCATCCTCTGGTGACAACATTAAAAGGACACTAAGGAGTATTTCTATGACAAAACATCTGCTTCATTTTGATTTGAAGGAGTGTTGTCCAGCTCCCACAGTCTCCTGTCCATGTCGTAACTCTGGACACCCAGGTCAGCTTTTGAGACTGTACCAACTGATAACAATACACAGCAAATTGAGATGAATTATATTTCTAGTGTTGGTGAAATCTAAGCAAAAGCAGAGTTAATTCCACTCTGAATAGAGTCAAATCCCTTAAATGTAACTCTAAGTTTACAAATAGTTGGAGTCAAAACAAAGTGTCTTCAGATGAAATCTGTAAGTGTCATTGTAGTAACGTCAACTCTGAACTATTTAACTCTTAACTCCAAATGTGGATGTGACACTTAAGGTGTAAATCAGACCCCACCCCCACCGTGCTACACAGCGAAAGGAGTGAAATACCGACTGATGAGCCTCTCGTTAAGCTGTGCGTTTCACCGTGGTTTTATGTCGACATTGTTCATGAAGTAAAATGAGCTAGCTTTATGTTCGCGTTAGGTTTTGATATTTATATTACCCCTCTGGCACCTGGTCTGTTTTCAATGGCGAGACACTCACGGTAAAGTTATGTTGCCACATTAGCCGCGCTAAGTAGCAATGATTTTAGTTTGTCATTTGATTCACTAAAACTTGTAATTTGATGGTAAAGACTGTATCTGCTATGGTAAAAAAGTTTTAGACCGTATTTTTGTTGTGTTGTTAACTCGGCTAAGCAAGCTAACGCTGAATAAGCAGTGTATCTGTTGTGGGCTGTTAGCATTATGTTAGTGTTAACATTAAGTTAGCTAACGCTGAATAAGCAGTGTATCGGTTGTGGGCTGTTAGCATTATGTTAGTGTTAACATTAAGTTAGCTAACGCCGAATAAGCAGTGTATCGGTTGTGGGCTGTTAGAGAGTGAGAGAGCATACATTGTACCCTATTGTCACATGTTTTAAAGTGTTTTAAATGTTAATTTGTGGTGCATGTTTGAAATAAATGAGTTTCAACTAAACATGATGGCATTATTTTTAGCAAACCTTATTTTCTAAGTATTTTTTTTAGTAATTCAGAAGAGCAAATTTTATACCTTACAGTGTTAAAATGACTGTAACACTTGTAGAGTTAACCAACAATCCCGAAAGAGAGTTAATGTCTAACACTACATAAAAGTGTTGAGATAAAGTAACACTAGTTAGTGTTAAGAAGTGTTACATTTTAACTCCAGAATGAGTCAACAATTACACTAAGTTCGTGTTAAGCTAGTAACTCTCCAAAAAGAGTTAAATTAACTCTTTGTGGTGTGGACCCATATAGACACTTCAAAAGTGTTAAAATCAATTATTATTATAATATTATTATTATTATTATTCAAATCTGAGAGTGTTAATTTGAGTGCTGATTTTGCTGTGTAGTAAATGAATTGTTCACATAACTATATTAGACATCATGGCTGGCAGAGAAGACCAAAGAAAAGTCTTCCAGCTTTAATGGGAATATCTCAAACTAGCAGTTTGGGCTTCTTCACCCTTCCATATAAAAAAAATATGCCATCTTTCTAAATTGTCTTTGAATTTTCTCAAACAATCTCCAGTCAGGAGCAAGTCTCGGCTTCCTGTCTGCAGTTAATTCTCGTAAAGCTGAGCTTTTGTCTCTGCGCGCTGTGTTGAAAGCAGCCTGACAACGTGAGGTAACAGTGTGTCGGTGTGTGCCGGCGCGTAGCGGGATGCTGACATCTTTATTAGGCCGGGGAAGCTTTATCTCTGCGAGTCCTCGCCTGCGTTCGCGCGTGTGTGAGCGTGAATGTGTGCGCAGAGGTGTGTCCTGTTGAAAAAATAAAAAAAATAATAAAAAATCAATCTGCCAAGGATTCATCATCCGGTATGAAATCACTCAGCTTCCCGCTCTGTGCCATCAGCTGCACACGGCAGTGGTTTTTACGGCAGCGGCACCAGTTGTTTTATAGTGCTTTTACTGGGGGGGGTGGAGGGGAGGGGGGTCTGTTATGAAGAAAGACCAGAGCAGGTGAGGACAGATTAAGACCTGAGTGGAAGGAAGAAAAAACATGAAGCGACAAGCAGCAAATGGAAGTTTCTAGGAGTGTTTAATGGGAATATGTAGGTTGAGTAGACAGCACAGCTTCAAAGATGTCCACACCACTGCATTGTTTTTTATTTTTTATTTGGGTCTTACATCAGTTTGAAGTCCTATATCAGGGGTGTCAGACTCATTTTCACTGAGGTATGGTCAGAAATGGTATTACTACATAGAGTGGCTTTAAATAAGCCATCTAACTGGCTCACTATGCAGTTAATATAGTGAAGTCAAGAGCCCAAAATATGAGGCATGAAACCTCTTAAATGTGTTAGTTTCTTCTGTGACGTTATTGCAGCGTGGCAGGTCACTTATCCTTCGTCTCTTATTGACTCTTCTGGTCACTTCAATAAAACTGGGTGGGATGATAGACTGCTGAATAAGGAATATATCTTGTCCCCCTCCCCGCCACAAAAAAAAAAAAAAAAAAACAGGCCTGAGGATCCAGGAAAGAAAAAACTCAATTTGCGACAGTTGGCGTTTGTCAGGGGGAAAAAAAAAGAAAAAGTGTTCAGAGGTCGGTAGGTTTGAGCGTGCGGTGATGTATAGAGAGCTGTGAGTGCGTGAGGAATGAGCTTGGCCGAACGCCGGCGTGTTCGTCTTGTTTTAACTCGGTTGGATGTCGGAAGTGAGAGTAATGTCTCGACGACGGAGCGTGTGCTCATATCCATCACACTCAGAATAATTGACTATTAGGGTGCCGGATACTTCTCAACACAGTTTACTAGTTCGCTCGCACAATTCCCAGCGTTAACACGCATCGTGTGCCGTTGCTGCACGTATGTAAACATGCACAAGAAGCTTCAGGCACCTTCATCATCGCTGCAATTGTGATGACCTCAGACCCTTCGCATCAGCAGGGAGGTGTTTCGTAGGAACCTGCAGCTTCCCAGAACCAGTAGTAAAAGAGAATCCCGTCTGTTCTCACCGTAAGTGGGAATCCTGATGATGGTGAAGAGGATCTCGTTCTCCGGCGTGTCCTCGTCCCGGACGCTGATGGACGAGTTGGAGATGACGACTCCGGAGTTTTTCCTCCACGTGGATGCTGCTGACCGACACCACCGGCTCGCTGTCCTCTTTACTCTGCTGTGGGAGCAATGATATATACAGGCAAGGCTAGTTTATTTGTAGAGCAAAATTAGTACGCAAGGCAATTCAAAGTGCTTTACAGATGCATAAAATCACAAAAAGGCAAATACAATCATTCCATACAAGCATAAAAATAATCATTTATAAATTAAATTAAAAATTAATTTAAAAGAAAAATAAACTGAATTAAAAATGAAGAGTGCTGACTAATGCGGTCTTATCTCCTGGTTCTAGTCAGGACCGGTGCAGAGACCTCAGGACTGGACTAATATGGTCGTATCTCCTGGTTCTAGTCAGGACCGGTGCAGAGACCTCAGGACTGGACTAATATGGTCGTATCTCCTGGTTCTAGTCAGGACCGGTGCAGAGAGACCTCAGGACTGGACTAATATGGTCGTATTTCCTGGTTCTAGTCAGGACGGTGCAGAGACCTCAGGTATGGACTATTTTGGTCGTATCTCCTGGTTCTAGTCAGGACCAGTGCAGAGACCTCAGGACTGGACTAATATGGTGGTATCTCCTGGTTCTAGTCAGGACCGGTGCAGAGACCTCAGGACTGGACTAATACGGTCGTATCTCCTGGTTCTAGTCAGGACCGGTGCAGAGACCTCAGGACTAGACTAATATAGTCGTATCTCCTGGTTCTAGTCAGGACCGGTGCAGAGACCTCAGGACTGGACTAATATGGTGGTATCTCCTGGTTCTAGTCAGGACCGGTGCAGAGACCTCAGGACTAGACTAATATAGTCGTATCTCCTGGTTCTAGTCAGGACCGGTGCAGAGACCTCAGGACTGGACTAATATGGTCGTATCTCCTGGTTCTAGTCAGGACCGGTGCAGAGACCTCAGGACTAGACTAATATAGTCGTATCTCCTGGTTCTAGTCAGGACCGGTGCAGAGACCTCAGGACTGGACTAATATGGTCGTATCTCCTGGTTCTAGTCAGGACCGGTGCAGAGACCTCAGGACTGGACTAATATAGTCGTATCTCCTGGTTCTAGTCAGGACCGGTGCAGAGACCTCAGGACCGGACTAATATGGTCGTATCTCCTGGTTCTAGTCAGGACCGGTGCAGAGACCTCAGGACCGGACTGATATGGTCGTATCTCCTGGTTCTAGTCAGGACCGGTGCAGAGACCTCAGGACTGGACTGATATGGTCGTATCTCCTGGTTCTAGTCAGGACCGGTGCAGAGACATCAGGACTGGACTAATATAGTCGTATCTCCTGGTTCTAGTCAGGACCGGTGCAGAGACCTCAGGACCGGACTAATATGGTCGTATCTCCTGGTTCTAGTCAGGACTGGTGCAGAGACCTCAGGACTGGACTGATATGGTCGTATCTCCTGGTTCTAGTCAGGACCAGTGCAGAGACATCAGTACTGGACTGATATGGTCGTATCTCCTGGTTCTAGTCAGGACCAGTGCAGCAGTGTTCTGGATGTACCGCAGCTGGCTTACAGCTGGTTTAGAGCCCAGTGATCAGGCCGTTACAGTAGTCTAACCTGGTGGAGACCAACACATGGATTAGTCTTTCTAAATCTGGTTCAGACACTGTTCCTTTGATTCTGGCAATGTTTTTTAGATGGTAAAAAGCTGCTGATGTTATTGCTTTAATGTGGCTGTTAAAGTTCAAGTCTTAATCTAATATTACCCCTAAATTTTTGACCTGATCTTTAGGTTCTAGAGATTCTCAAGGTGACTGATAACACTTCCTCTTTGTTTCTGTGGGCCACAGAAAATGAGTTTCAGTTTTGTCTGAGTTTAGCTGGAGAAAGTTGTTTTGCATCCAGACACTGATCTGTTCGATGCAGCGACACAATGAATCTACAGGTCCATGTTCTCCTGCTGTCAGTGACACATAGATCTGAGTATCATCTGCATAGTTGTGGTAGGACACATTATAGCTGCGTATTAGCGGCCTAATGGAAGCATGTACAGATTGAACAACAGGGGTCCCAGGTTTGACCCCTGGGGAACCCCACAGGTCACGGCCATTCGGTCTGAGACACAGTTATCAATTTCAACAAAGTGTCTCCTGTCCCTGAGATAGGACCTGAACCAGTTTAAAGCATTTTGCTTTTTTTTTTCTTTTAAACCAGCTTCCTGTTTGTGGGTTCTTGATGGTTCCTATAAGAGCATCGTATTGACGTGCATTATTGACCAACATCTCTAGACGCGCTGCTGGTGTAGTTGATAGTTGGGGTGGTCATTTAGGATAGTTGCTGGGATTTGTTGGATTTGTTTTTTTAACACAGAAGATAAAAATCTATTATGGATCTTGATTTTAAACCAAATCACAAAGTCAAGGCCTGTTTTCGTGGTTCAAACCCCGGCTACGAAGATATTACACCCCACATTGCCCCTGAGCTGTCCTTGTCGTGCAGGTGCGCCTGCAGGAAAAGACCCTTGTGAGCTCAGGAGGCGCCGTGTGGGACAAAGCCAACGCTGGTCAACAGCAGGGAAGGCTCCTCTGGACTAACGGAAGACCTGTGGGAGTTTTCTTCTTTTTCAAGACAAATGACACTGCTGACGACAGGGAAACATCTGGATTGACCTCTTTCAAATGAAATACCCGGACTTACCTGGATGTCGATTTCCACGCTGAAAGCCTCCGTCTGGCTGTGTCCGTCGCTGATGTAGAGGCTGAAGACATCCCGCCCGGCCTGCGGCGGACCCCGGCCGTCCTGGACGTAGAATATGTGGTCCGACGTCAGGTCCTCCACCGAGAACGGCGCGTCCGGAGTGACCACTCGTGAGCCGCCAAACGAGCCGCCTGCAGGGTGAGAGGAACACACCGCACGGCTGTTAGAGACAAAGAGAGACGTTGTATTTCTGGGAATATGCTCTCCAGAAAAACCCCGCTGTCACATCTGTTTTTGCTTTCATCGTGAAAACTAACATTTATTCTCTTCTGCAGCTGTTTTCGCTCTGTAACAGTCTTTTTTACTTCACTCAAGCCCGTGACGACTGTCAGCTGGAGCGCGGAGACGCTGCGCCGGGAGACTTCCACCCACAGTTCTACCAGCAAAGCTCACTTCAGCTGCGACGACACGAGTCGACACGGAGACAAAGCTCCAACATCTTCATCGTAGAACATGGACGAGGCTGCAAAGGAAAAGCCGGCGTGCACGCTTGTGTTTAGTTGTGTGTGTGTGTCTATGCACTTCAGGCACAGCAGGGCGTCATGTAGGGTTGGGAATCGAGAACTGGTTCCTGTTTCAATTCCATGGAATCGTTTGGCAGTTTATCAAGCGATTCTCTTATCGATTCCAACCAGCACGAATCTCATGTAATTTACGCAAGTTACGCAAAGTCAATTCCAGAAAGCACTTACGTGATTAAGTTACGTCGGTTTAGCACGCGCATTGGAGTTATAAACAACAATGGCGCCCACCAGGTTCAAACGCTCCAAAGTTTGGCTTCACTTCACCAAAGAAAGATGGAAACAAGGCAACTAGCAGCATTGTAAAGTGGAGATAACAGCGTCGGGAGGGAACACGGCTAACATGCAGAAACATTTGAACACACAACATGGGATAACGAGTGTCGTGTTTTTGACGCTTCGGACTGATGGATCTCAACCCAGCAGCAGTAGCCAAGCTAAGATCACCTCTGGTAACTCTGGTAAGTAGCTATCCCGCTGCCTATGTGCTTCTTTGTAAAACACGCTATAACATTAACGCTATGCTCTTAAACGAATGCCTTCTGCATTACATTTAGAAGATGACCGTGACGAGAGAGAGAGTCTGGCTGGTTCAGAGGCTGGAAGACATGATTATTTTACTGCAAAAGAATTATTAATTCTTCATAGTATTTGCAGATTTACACTATGCACTGTTCTGTTGTAGTTGATAGTATTTATCTTTCTTTATTATTATTTTTGAGTGCTTAGTGAGCTCATATATCCTTTTAAAAGGGAGATTTTTTTTTATTTCTATTAGGAAAAATATGTTGGTAAAATGTTACACATTCTTGTGTATTTGCACAGTTACATATTACAACAGTTAACACGTTATCCAGGCTTTGGGCCTCTTTTGACCTCGCTGTTGAGTTTGTAAGGATGTGACTTCTAAGTAAAAAAAAAAATTATGCTAATAAAACTGTTCTCCTTTTTCACCACATTAGAATCGATAAGAGAATTGATAAAGCAGTGATTCCCAAAGTGTGGGCCGCGGCCCCCTTGTGGGCCGTAGTGGTACTGCAGGTGGGCCGTGAGAGGTCATTAAAAATAAACAAATTAATTTTAAATCCTCGATTTTTTAAAATTGTATTCTTAATTACTGTAACATATTTATGACATGATTAAAGAAATATTTAGAAGTAATAAAACAAAGCAAATGAGTGTTATTCTACTGTCATCTTAACTTAATGCGACAAGTGTCACCGTATTTGTCGACGCCTTACATTAATATCTGGACACAGCTTCTTATCTTGTATGTTAATCACAGTTGTGATTAAAGGTTTGGGTGGGCCGCAGAGATTTTTCACATTTCAAGTTGGGCCTTGGTAAACTGAAGTTTGGGAATGGCTGCGATAAAGAATCGAATCGTTAAACAGTATTGATAATGGGATCAGAATCGGAAAAATCTTATCAATGCCCATCCCTAGCGTCACATCACATTTGCATCACATCTGCTCGTCGACGGCACGGGAAGACTTCAGAATAAAAAGTCACCCGCAGCTGCCGGATGAATCCGTCTGGTTTTTCCCATTTCTTTGCTCCGCTCTCAGACAGACTCTTAGTACCTGCTGATTTCAGAACCAAAACGGAGGCGCGACACCGCCGACTCCTCCGTGCGCCGCTGATTGAAACGAGGCCAACGAAGGCTGTGGAACTATATTAATGCGGAGCGATAGAAATTGAGTTGCTCAGAGGCCTGAAGTGGAGAGTCAGCAGGCTGTGAGATTCATTTCACAGTGAGACGTAAAAAAAAAAACATCTTTAAATACTTTAAACTGAAAGCACACTGTTGCCTGAACAACCACAACATCAGATTTGTTTTTTTCTCGCCTGCTCTGCTGAGAGACTTCGCCCATGTTTTTACTGCAACATCATTTCCCTCCAGGGATTAACAGAACATCCTTCAACGCAGCTCAACTCATGACACAACAGTGTTGGAGGTCTGTAATAATCGACTCTGCAGAAAGTTGGTGACCTCTTCTCGTTCTCTGACTCCGCCCCCTCAGTTTACCTGTCCTACCACTTCATGGCTGAGTTGCTGTCATTCCCAAACAATTCCATTCACTGAGCTCCTGAGAGAGACCCATTCTTTAACAGATGTTTCTAGAAACAGTCTGCATGTCTAGGTGATTAATTTATACACCTGTGGACATGGAAGTGACTGGAACACCTGTATACCAATATGTGTAATTAGTGTTCGAGCACTGACCCGACGTTTACGACTTCCTTCACTCACGATGCAGCAGCCACAAAAGGAGTGGGCGGATTTAATTTCTGCACTTTTGTCTTCTCCTAATTTATTCCGCCTCCTGCAGGTAAACAACATCCTGGACAATATCTCCAAACACACATCTGTTCTGGAAAACTCCAATCATTCCATACATTGTCTGCTCTCTGCAAGTTAAACAATAATAATACTAATAATGATAATAATAATGTTTGCTTCATGTATTCTGTGTCTTTTATGCCAGCTGAGTCCAAACCCAAGTCTTTTGTTTCAGTTTGCACCTGAACGTCCGACGTCTCGAACCCTCGACGCATCCGAGCTGCAGCGTTATCGGCGCCGCGGCAGAGTGAGGAACGACCCCCCCCCCCCCCCCCCCCAAAAAAATCACCTGTCTTGGTGTTTTCGATGAATCCATATTTAGGGGGGCTGACGAGCCAGACGAGTAGGTCCCTCGGGGGCGTGTCCACGTCTGACACCAGGATGTGATTGGTCGACAGCTGCACACGGCCGCCCTCCTGAACCTAAAGTCAAATCAACACAAAGAGTTCAATCGATCCTTGTGGAAAACTTATGAGTCTGGTTCACATTATTATTATTTTAACCCTTTTGTTTGTTTCTTTGAGCGTCTAAAAGACATCTGAAGAATTCCTGCATAAAAAAAAAAGGTATAAATCTGTGGTTGTAGCTGTTCTACTGTATCTCTGTGGTGTTTTGACGAAAGCTTGTTGTCATAAACACTTCATTAAGACTTTAGGAAACTGTGTCAGCTTGCCTTTTTTTTTAAATTTAAATTTCCCAAAGCAAATCAGATGGCGTACTCGTCTGTCATAATTGCAAGAGAACTTTGTTTTGTTCTTGTTTTATTTTTGTGGAGATTTCACATTTCACCAGTCCTGCGGGAGCCTCGACACGCCGAAGAGAAAAGAGCTTTTCTGCTCCCTTTATGGCACGCTCTGCATTTTAACTGCCAAATTAAAAGAATGCATTAATGACAAATATATATATATATATATATATATATATATATATATTTATATTATATTTATGTATCAGCCGGTGCCAATCTGAGAAAATATCCAATAAAAAGATTAATTGAATTGGGGAAAAAAAGTCCCAGGGTTCCTCTGGCTCCGATTCAGCTCCGTCTTGTTCATGTTGGCCCGAAATAATGTCTATATGTGTTCAGTTTGACAAAAGCCTGCATTATTCAAGCCGCACAGATGAAAAAGAATGGTTTTTCTTGACTACTGAGATATTTATGAAGGATGATGCCTTCTGCTTCCCTTTTCTCATCATCGGCTACAAAAAAAGAAAAAAAGCATTAAACATTATTTTGAGACGTGGTGGCTGTAGCTCTGGTAGGTAGAGCGGGTCGTCCAGTCACTGGAAGGTTGGTGCTTTCAACTGTCCACATGCCAAAGTGTCCATGGGCAAGACACTGAACCCTAACTTACCGCCAGTGGGTCTGCATGGTAGCAGCTGCCCACTGGTGGCTGCTACACCGCGGCCACCCCTCTACACAGCGGCCACCCCTCTATACCGCGGCCACCTCTCTACGCCGCGGCCACCTCTCTACGCCGCGGCCACCCCCTCTACGCCGCGGCCACCTCTCTACGCCGCGGCCACCCCTCTACGCCGCGGCCACCCCTCTACGCCGCGGCCACCCCTCTACACCACGGCCACCCCTCTATACCGCGGCCACCCCTCTACACCGCGGCCACCCCTCTACACCACGGCCACCCCTCTATACCGCGGCCACCCCTCTACACCACGGCCACCCCTCTATACCGCGGCCACCCCTCTACACCGCGGCCACCCCTCTACACCGCGGCCACCCCTCTACACCGCGGCCACCCCTCTGCCACCCCGCGGCCACCCCTCTACACCGCGGCCACCCCTCTACACCGCGGCCACCCCTCTACACCGCGGCCACCCCTCTACACCGCGGCCACCCTCTACACACGCGGCCCCCCTCTACACCGGCCACCCTCTACCCCGGCCACCCCTCTACACGCGGCCACCCCTCTACACCGCGGCCACCCCTCTACACACGCGGCCACCCCTCTACACCGCGGCCACCCCTCTACACCGCGGCCACCCCTCTACACCGCGGCCACCCCTCTACACCGGGGCCACCCCTCTACCCGGCCACCCCTCTACGCCGCGGCCACCCCTCTCTCTACGCCGCGGCCACCCCTCTACCGCGGCCACCCCCACACCCCTCTACACGCGGCCACCCCTCTACGCCGCGGCCACCCCTCTACACCGCGGCCACCCCTCTACACCGCGGCCACCCCTCTACGCCGCGGCCACCCTCTACACGCGGCCACCCCTCTACACAGCGGCTACACCGGCCTCTACCCACTACACAGCGGCCAACCCCTCTACACGCGGCCACCCCTCTACACCGCGGCCACCCCTCTACACCGCGGCCACCCCTCTACACCACGGCCACCCCACTACACACACGGCCACCCTCTACACTACACACCGGCCACCCCCACTACACCACGGCCACCCCTCTACACCACGGCCACCCCACTACACCTATGCCACCCCTCTACACCGCGGCCACCCCTTTACACCGCGGCCACCCCTCTACACAGCGGCCACCCCTTTACACCGCGGCCACCCCTCTACACCGCAGCCACCCCTCTACACAGCGGCCACCCCTCTACAGCGCGGCCACCCCTCTTACAAGGGAGCAGTTAAATGGAGGGACACAACAGTTTGCGTGCATGGAGCTGGAACTGTTTATGTACTGTGAAATTAAAAAAAAAAACAATCCAGCCATTGTATCGTACGTAGGTTTTTGGTGCACGGGACATGCAGCAGAAATACCTTGATGCCGCTGCGCACAGAGACCACCGGTGGCTGTCTGGGCGTGGAGGTGATGGTGATGGTGCACATCTGGTTGTCCAGGCGATTGTTGTCCCCGTCGTAAACGACAAAGTGGAAGATGTCAGTGACCGGCTGGCTCCCGGTCTCCAGCGACGTGACGTACCTGCAGATGGAGAGCAGGTGAGGCCTGCCGTGTGGCTTCAAAAAGGTCACTATTACATTTAAAGACATTAATCTCTGTAATGATCAAACAAAATTGAAACGCACACGAGTTTAATCTTCTCTAGTCCCACTGAAGTCTCACCAGAACTCCCCGCTGTGGTTCATACAAGCCCGCAAATGCAGATGGTTTGTTGACCCCCAGAGGTCGTCCTGCACCGAAGCTAATCAGGGCCTGTACCATGCAAAGCACTTTGCATGAGAACGTTCACGTTCATATCAGCACCTTTCTTGAGGGACTTCAGAACCACCGGCAGGTAATCTCAGTTACGCTAATTGACTGGGGGGGGGACTTCCTGTTCATTTGCTTTCTCACTGGCTTCTGGATGATGCCTGCAGAGCTCCCGACTTGCGAGAAGAAACATTAGGGTGAAGGGAAACAATGTGAGGCGCCTACAGCCCCCGACGCCCTTTTATCTCTTACAGGGTGGAATCGACGCCGCGCTCGCCCTTTAAAGCAGCCTCACGACTCCTGATGGCACTTGAACTAACAGAAGAACACATCGCCCTAGTCACAAAACGATCTCTTTAGCGGTCTTCACGTCCGCAGGGGTGCCCCTGCGCGCCCATCACGGATGCATAAAAAAGGGGAACAGAAAGTCTTTTAAAGCACAGTTTGAAAACAAAGTTCATTTTTCAATATTTTATTGCTTATTGTTGAAAAAAAAAAAAAGGTAATCATAATGAAGGAGCTTTTAAGTGAACCGTGCATCCTCGTGAACCTTTACTGCTTATATAACGATCGACTCCCAGAGTGTCTCGGGGTTGTTAGAAGTCATTTTTGGGTAATAGCTGCAGGTTTTATGGTGATATGTTTTTACAAGTCTCTAAAGCGGCATTCAAACCATCAGTAGGAACTAAAACCCTGCGCTGGAAGCAGGGATACGTGCAACCAGGCTCCTGAGTACAGCGCTTCATAAATCAGAGCTCCTCTTTATTTTTATTTACTTATTTTAAACTTTAAAACTCAGCGGAACTTTTATTCGAGTTCACAAATGGGCTCAAACGTTTCAGCTGTTGTCCAGCGTCCGAACCTCCCCGCCGCCGCCCTCAGAGGACCGTCTTACCTGATGGCGTGCGCGCCGACGTCCTCCATGGTGAAGGACGAGTACTCCCTCAGCTCCTGGGGCTCCTGCTGGGCCTGGCTCCGGGTCAGGATGCCGTACATCGGCACCGACACCAGCTGAATGCGGATCTGATCATCCGGAGACGTGCCGTCCTGACGAACGCAAAAACAGGGGTGATCAAACCACAAGGGGTTCTGGAATAAAGCAGTTTCAGTTGATGAGAACTTGTTGGGAGGCTTTTGTCGGAGGGACCACATGAGAACATGTGTGCGCCAGTGACACGAGTACAATCGCAGCTTCAGGGCTTTCCGGTCAGCTGCTTTGAACCCAAATGTTGGACCAAAAGGCACCAACGTCCTGAACACTGGTGTGCCCTCAGGCTCACTTCTAATCCCCTTCCTTTTTTTTTTTTTTTTACATTGAAAAAAAATCCCGACCAGCAGTGCTACAGTCTGGTAAAAGAACCGCTCTAGAGTTCAGACTGGTGAAAACGGCCCAGCACGTCATCGGGATATCCATTGCCTTGCCTCTGAGGACGTCCAGAAGGGACAAAACTGTCAAAAGTAACTCGTGCACTGGGCACCACACATTCGCAAGTAAACAAATTCACACTCCGACTCCGCCTCCTCTTACTCACGGTGTAAGACAGGTGCGACCGCGTGATGACGGTGCTGCTTTTCTCGCCGACCTCCAGCGACAGCGTGGCCGCGGGGTCCCGCTGCGGCCCGTCGCCGCCACCGCCATCGCCCACAACCACCACCTGCAGCACCGTTGTCGCCATTGAGATCCCGTCGCTGACCGAAAAGGACATGGAGTCGTCCCGGGTGGAGAGGCCGGCGTGGCGGTAGAGGAGGACGTTGCGCGTGACGTCGCTGAAGGTGAAGGTGTCGCCTGCAGAGAAGAAGAAGCTCTGAAAAGGATTCCAAGCTCTTATTGATCTCCCCAAGAATAATAATGAGGGATTTCCAGAAACTTTTTCATTTTGGCAAGTTACTTTCTATTCCTGCGACCGCTCTACCCATCACTATTCTTCCACAAAAAGTGGATTTAAAAATTTAGAATGACTTTCGCAACTTTTGATGAGTTACGTGAGGCAGCGGCTCTTCTGCATAATTTCCAAGGAAACTAGATCCTGATCATCTAATGAGCATGAAAGCTTTTTGTGATAGGTGTGAGCGTTATGGCCAATGGCACGTCTAGTGACTAAGCTTCAGTATGCTCAGACAAAAAGGACTACCTTCAAAGCTGCATGGTTTAAATAAGCATTTAGCACATTACATTAAAGGTAGGGTAAGCGATCTCCGGATGACATCACATCTGCTGATATTTGAGCAAAACAACAAAAATAAATAAGAGGCACCTCCTCGATTATGAAGCCATAAACACTACCCCTGCCGGTTATAGCTTGTGTCAGTGGTGAAATCCAGCTGTGCTCTAGAAAATCGGCCTCATCCCTGGATAAGTGCCTCCATCCGCTCCTTTAGGAGAAATTGTCGAAAGGTAGAACGTCTCTGGAAGTCGACACAGCTTGAGGTTCATAGACTCCATCTGAGAGAGCTTAGAGCCACTTTAAATGAAATGTTGAGAAATGCCAGATCTCAATATTTTTCCCAAATCATTTCCTCCAATAAGAAAAACCCTAGAGTCCTATTTGACACAATCAATTCTCTTGTCTCACCTGCTGTTCCAAAAATTCCTGTGCACTGTAAAGCAGACAGCAATGGTTTTCTTTCTTCTTTTGTGGGCAAAATCAGAGACATCAGGGAAAACATTTCACTGTTGCCCTCTTCCAACTTTGACAGTTTAAGGTCTTCCCCTTGTATCTGGTCCTCTTTTAACTCTGTGACCCTCCAGGATATCACTACTCTGCTCCAAAAAATGAAAACCTCTTCATCTCCCACTGATGTCCTCCCTACCAAGCTGCTAAAAAAAACAGTCTTTAGTTCAATTGGCCCCCCCTCTGTTGTGACTCTGATTAACCTTTCTCTTTCAACTGGTGTGGTTCCAAGCTCCTTTAAACATGCAGTTATTGAACCGGTTCTTAAAAAACCAACTCTGGACCCATCAGAACCTAAAAACTACAGGCCAATCTCGAAGCTTCCATTCATGTCCAAAATCCTTGAGAAAATAGTGGCAGAGCAGCTTACAGTTTTCCTAGAGGGAAATAATGTCCTGGATAAATTCCAGTCGGGCTTTCGCAGCAAAACACTCGACTGAAACTGCATTGCTTCGTGTTTCCAGTGACATTATGATGTCAGCTGACACTGGTAAAAAACACAGTTCTGGTCTTATTGGACCTTTCTTCTGCTTTTGATACTGTCGATCATGGTATTATGATATGCAGACTTAAAGAGTTAGGGTTGTCCGGTATGGTTTTAAAATGGTTTGAATCTTATCTTACTGACAGAAGTTTTAATGTGCTTGCGAACCAGATTTCCTCCGATACGGCTCCACTGACATGTGGTGTACCGCAGGGTTCAGTTTTAGGGCCAATTTTGTTTTTATTGTATATTCTGCCACTGGGACAGATAATCAGCCAGTTTTGTGATGTATCCTACCACTTTTATGCGGATGATATCCAGTTATACTGCTCTTTTACAGAGCGAGAGACACACAAACTCTCCTCTTTAACCAGCTGCTTAACTTCCATAAAACAGTGGTTAAGTCTTAACTCTCTCCAACTAAATGCTGACAAGACAGAGACTTTAGTTATTGCTCCGGAAAATCAGATCGCCCGTATCAAGATCCTTTATGGGTACCCTAGGCTCGTCCACCCAGTCGAGCCTGCGGAACCTGGGTGTGGTCTTCGACTCAGCCATGTCTCTTGAGCATCATACTAAAACCCTGATCAGGAACTGCTATTTCCAACTGAGGAACATCTCCAAGCTGAGATCACTGGTGTCGAAAATGGAGCTTGAGATGATTATTCATGCTTTTATTTCATCCCGCTTGGACTATTGTAATAGCCTTTTTACATGTCTCAGTCAGAAAGAAATTCACCGCCTCCAGTCAGTCCAAAATTCTGCTGCAAGACTTTTATCCCGCACCACTAAAAGGGCTCACATCACACCGGTTTTTAGCAGAACTACACTGGCTCCCAGTTCATTTTAGAATTAATTTTAAAATTTTAGTTCTTACCTTCAGAGCTCTAAATGGCCAAGCCCCTACATACATCACCGAGCTGCTAAAACGATACTGTCCTACTCGTTCCCTCAGATCCGACAACCAACTCCTGCTGGTCATCCCCCACACTCGCTTTAAGACCAGGGGGGATCGAGCCTTTCAAGCAGTGGCCCCCAGACTATGGAACTCGTTGCCACTATCCGTTCGCACTACAAGCTCTGTTGAGGCTTTTAAAAAGCAGCTGAAAACCCTGTTATTCAGGCAGGCTTTTAGTTAGGTGTGGGGTTTTATGGGTTTTATGGTTTCACGTTTTTATGTTTATTTGTTTTTTATATGTTTTTATGCTGATTATGAAATTGTATTTTATGTATGCTTTTATTTTTTACTGTGAAGCACTTTGTGAATTCTTTCTGTGAGAAGTGCTATACAAATAAACTTTACTTACTTACTTACTTACTTGTGGGGAGACAAGCTACCCCCAGTCTGTTTCTAATCTATGGAGCCACACTTTTTTTGGTTGTTTTTTTTAAACATTGTACTCACAAGATGGGCAGCTAGTGGATGGTGAGGATAAATTCAATGACAAAAAAGTGTTCTGGGTTTGAAAAAAAAATCACTTACCCTACCTTTAACAACAAATTCATCATTACTATACAGTGTGTGTCTAATTGAAACCTATTATGATTGATTTGTTTACGGACTTATGAACAGAAGGTTGAAAGTGAAATAAAAGTGTTGTGCTGGGCGGTTAGCAACACCTCCAGGAGTCTACATGAGCTACAAAGTCAGATGTCAAATCAACCAAATCTGACGTTGAACTGGAAAGTTTGTTAAAATGAATTTGATCGAGAAAACTGGAGAAGAGAGAAACTTTTTTGCAAACATATGAAACGCCGTAATCAAAACAGCCAGACTCGCCAAGTGTAGGCGGCTAGCAGAACTTTATTGACCCGGACGTCGTGATTGCCTACGCTCCCTCGGCAGCTGTTCTGTACGCCGTACTCACGACAGCGTGGTCTTACCGTTAGTCATGCGGGCGCTGTCGTCCGTTTTGATCAGCTCTCCGTGGATCGGCGCCTCGACCAGCTCAAACTCCAGCTCGTCTGGAGCCGTGTCGGCGTCGCTCACGGCCAGATGCTGGCCACCTGCGAGCAGCGGAGGGAGAAAACACCTCACGCCATCAGACGTCATCAGAACTCTTTCTGCGGCGCCACAGACTTGCGTCTGAGCTGGCAGTGATCGCTGTCGGCTGTCTGTTACCTATAGCGGCCTGTCCTCCCAGCGCCACCTCCAGCAGCGGGTCCAGAACCTGAAACACGGGCGGCTGCTGATGGTTCGACAGCAGCAGGATAGCGAAGTCCAACTCGGGAGTGGTGTGTTCGCCATCTGAGACTGAGAGCACACACAAACAGTTTTAAACATCGGAGAGAAAATTAACACGCTGGCTGGAGACAAGGAAGACGGCAAGAGGACAGAAGTGAAGGATGAACAAATGGAGGACGTTTGTGTGTGCGTGTGCATGTGTGTCAGCAGGCCTGCAGCAAAGCGAGGGACGAGCAGCGCCGTCTATGTTTGCAGGTTAAAGAGCACGAAGAAGATAAACTCAGATGATCTGAGGAGCTGACCGACGCAGATCGGTGTGGAAGTGATGAGGAGCGACGTCAAAGGAGGCGAGAGGAGGGTGGGGAAGGAGGGCAAGAAGAGCAGAGGAGGTGTTCAGAGTGGAAAAAAAATATTAAGAAGAGACGCGATGAAGAGAGAGGAAAAATGAAGAGAAATCTTCATGGGAGAAGAGAGATTTATGGTGGAGATTTAAATAAAAGGAGGCGGAAAAGAGGCAAAGGGTAAATTTAAAATGGTGCAAACATAAAGTTAAAAATCAAAATGAGACCAAAGAAGGAAAAGGGAGTGGACAATGACGACTGGAAATGGACAAGAAAAGTAAAGATGACAGAGAAAAAAAGTATCATCTCTTAAAGAAAAACTGTGGGTTGAACACAGTTAAATCAACAGAAGACTTGAAGTGAACATGTGAGGAGGCGCAAGGGCGGGAATGACGAGGCTTGAACGCACGGAAAGAAAATAAAATAAAAAAACAAGGACAGAGTCAACGAGCCTCCTCCTCCTCTCAAAAGGTAGATAGATGAAGTATTTACCTGTGAAATAAACGCTCAGTGACTCCGGCAGGCCTGTCGGGTTTGGAAGAAGGAAACGGTTATAGCTGGGAGGTGATTTAAAAAATAAAAAGAGTGCATTCATGCAGAGCTGACAGGGTGTTACGTCGAGAAAACTGAGACGATGGAGCAATAATGCATAAAACTCAGGAGTCAGTGAGGCTCATTTACTGATGCAAATCCTCCACTGCAGCCGCACAAACCCAGATTAGAAGACATTAAAATCAGTCATCTTTGATCGTGGCTTATGGATTATCTCTTGAAACCTCAGTTTTTCAAAAACAACTACGATTTCTCCTAAAAAATGTTTCCCCTCCGCCTCCAGATTATTTTAAAAAACAAAGCCCAACTTCTTTTCTTTGCTCTGCAGAAGGCATGAAATAAACTTTTGAAGAAATAAACAAACCTTTGCATAATTTTAAACACATATATATAAGGTAAGAAACTCCATCTTAACTAAATAATGTCTTTACATTTTAGTGTAAATTCCACTCGAGAGAGTTATTTCTTCAAGGAGCGCTACAGTCCCCTTAACGTTTTTACCCTGAGAGTCCAAACCTCCTGTCGCTGGTTAGCTCTGTAAGTCGATCAGGCACGTCGCCACCAGTGATACGTCACGGTGGGGAGTTTAGAGAAGCAAACTGCTTATGTAACAAGAAAGCTCCTGGTGTGCCTGCTCTTTCAAGACTTTTTTTTACTGCTTTAGACATGTCAGTCATGGGTTCGATGACCCTCTGATTCACAGCCATTTCCACCGGTACAGAACGTACCGAGCCAATCACAGGAGCGATTCTCTTAAAATGACTGCTAGACTGCCGGAAAACTGGATATATAACAGTTTAAGTCAATTTTGAACCTTTGTGAATCCGTAAAAGGCGTGACACGGACATAAACAGTTTTTATGAATGACCAAATGGCATGTCAGCTGTCACTGTTAAGAAATTGTTCGCTAGTTGAACTGTGAACTGTTGGTTAAGTGCTGTTAAGTGTTGTTGGAAACAATGTGCTTTGTTTCGGGAAAGATGTTATCTCAAGAGTGTTCGGGAAAAACGAGATGTCCAGCCAATTACTGTTGGGAGAGCACGTACACCAGTGTGTGTCTGGCCAGGAGAGGATGTGTTAATACACGTGTTATGTAATATGTTGTTTTCATGAGGATATATATTTGGTTGAGTCCATTAAAGGAGGTCTTTGCATCTCTCCAGCTGTATGAGCCTTTTTGAACCACAACAAATTTGGCGAGCCAGCCAGGAGTCGAACCTAGAATCTTCAATAATGCAACAGTGGGAAATCAAAACCTCTGACTACAAATGATCTACAGGGGGAAAAACAGCAACAAAACAAAAATCTATTTATGAAAAGCATCCCCCGCACCCTAATCACAGAAATCTGAGCTATAAGTTTTGGAGATGCATCGGTTATGTCCAGAGATGCTGGCTTTATTAAGAAGACATACAAACCATGTGTTAAGGGAGTGTTTGCTGTGTGTGTGTATGCCTGCGTGCGTGCATTAGTGTGTATGCCGTACCAATGAAGGAGTACTGGTAGAGCTCCTGCAGGTGCGACGGGGCTGCTGGTGGCCTGTAGATGATCTTCCCTTCATTGACGTCGGTCTGTGTGAAATGCTTCACCGCCGTGTACGGTCTGTCCCGGTGCTCAACGGCCCCTGAAAACAAACGGCACAGGAGGAGAGTCGGCCAGGCCAAACAGCAAACGTGCAGGTAGGACCAACCCCAGTAAAGGAGCAACGCCATCAAAACTGTAATATTTAACCTGCAGACAATAAACCGAATACGTGCCCAAGCCATCCAGGCAAGATTTATGTCAAGCATTTTAACATTTTCTTTTTTATAAAAATTCAAAGGTCATGAATGCATTAAAAGCAAGGACTCTTTAATATCATTAAACAGAAAAAAAGGGTTACAGACCTGTGAAATACAGGGATATTTAAGAATTTAAAATGCAGGGATTAAGGGTTTTAAATTCTGCACGTTAAGTAGGCTGTATTAAATTATCTCACTTTCTCTGCTTTAGAAGACCACATTTATTTTCATTTTCTAATAATGCTTTTTTTTTGTACAATGTGGTTGTCAGTCAGCATTTAGTTAGGAAGTCTAAACCTGCCTTTCTGTGGGTCCGGTGGATTAATAATCATTTTAACTCATAAATTAGTGAATTGACCTTAAAGTCTGAAAGCAGCAGCAGTGAAGACAAGCAGGCGGAATTCTTCTCGCCTCCTTTAAGTCCTGAAGTAAAAAACTGGATCTCATAATCTGCATAAACAGCGATTAGGGTGGCAGGGCAAGATTACAGTTTGGGTAGGAGATCTTTTGCTTTATCACCTGAAATTCTCTTTATCAAACAGCTGACTGAATGGTCTCACATCAAATAATCTGTATTAATGTCATGCTCTAAAAACTCCGTCTGATCATTGTGCGTGACCCAAACGAAGTCCCTGAACCAGTGGCCTGTCTGGCATTGTGCGATTGTGCGGGCCGGGTAGGTGCTCAGATGCAGACAGTCAGAAGCCCCAATGGGGTACGACTCTGTGGAGGCTGGGCCTCCGACCCTTTAAATGGAGAGCCAGACCAGACTGGGAATCAAGGCATGCTTGAAGTGCCTTGATGAGAGGCATCCCGGATGGTTCTGCAAGCTTTTTGCGGACAGTTTCTTCCTTCTGGATGTCCTTCGAAGAAGGCAATGGATATCCTGATGACGTGCTGGGCCGTTTTCACCAGTCTGAACTCCAGAGCGGTTCTTCTACCAGACTGTAACACCGCTGGCCGGGATGCTTTCAATAACACAGAGGTTAAAAAAAAAAAAAAAAAAAAAAAGGGGATTAGAAGTGAGCCTTGGGGAACACCAGCGTTCAGGATGCTGGGGTCTTTTGGTCCAACAACATCTTAGAGTATTCTACAGTGCTGAAAAGTAGTAAAACCCACGTCTGTCATGGAGTGGCTGGTGGGGCTGGAAATACGTTTTTTCTTCTTCTGTTTCTAATCTGTTTGCTTTTCGAGTCTCAGGCGGAGCACTGGGATCTGTGTGGTGTCGAGTCTCTGCTCTGGATAACCGCTGGTCAGACCAGGCCGCCTCTTGGAAAACATTCTCTGGAACTGAACAGCGACCCTTGTGGTCCAGATAATCCTCCAGCCCCCAACCTGTCAGTTCCTTTCACCCCGCTCCTGTAAATAAACCTCCCGTGCCGAGTCCGTAGTCCGACTAAGTTACCCTTCAGAATCATGACAACATCTGCACAAACAGGCAAGAACTAACACAAGAACTCGGCTGCAGCAAGGTCAAACGTGAGGTCTGAAAAAATAAATTAAAAATCAAACATAATAAAAAATGCTTCAGTTTAATCTGAACTCATTCACCTCCTCATTGGCTCCGTTAGAAATGTCTCCACACAAATTTAACAGTCCATTAGCTGATGAATAGGATCCACTGTAAATCATTTTTCTGTTTCATTAGAAGGAGAACAGAGTGTGTTGCAGCAGTCTGACAGACGGGTCACTGCAGAAACTCATGTATTTAGCCCTTAACGATGTATTAAATTCAGCAAAAAGGAGAGTCGCACTCATATTTGTGGAGGTCCACAAGAAAAGCTGGTCATTAGGTGCGTTGGAGATGCAACTGAAGCTTCCATCATCTTCTTTTTCTATGGTTTTTGAAGACTTTCGTAGATAAAAACTGTTTCAGTTTGGAAAGTTTTCCTCAAGAAGACGCTGAAGCCAAACTACCTAAACCACATGGCTCTAACGTCCCTGACAAGATGCAGATTCAGGCTGCAACCTGCTTCACATTGCAAGGAAGAAGGCCTTGTGTGCACGTGTGCTTGTCTCACCTTGTCCCGGCAGGAGGGGTTTGGTCACGTTGTAGACGAGTTTCTCGTTGGGAGTCTCCGAATCGACGAAGGACAGCGCCGCGGGCGTGTGATTTCCGTCACCCGATCCTCCAGAGCCTGCAACGAGCAAACAAACACGCACGAGGCTGAGCTGAGAGCGCGGACACCGCGATCCCCCCGCGGGGCGGTTCGGTGGGAACTTTCAAACGTCGAGGCATCTTTAAACAAAGAAAAATCAGCGGGCGTCAGATGTTGAGAGTCGACATCATGAATCTCAGCGTTTGGCGCCGAATTCATAGAGACATCAACGGATGAAGTCTGGAAATGTGCTTGATTGGAACACTTACAAGACATCACCAAAATCACTTTGTCCCTTTAAAATCTTTCAGAAAATGATGTGAATGTATTGTAAGATGAATATTGATATATATTGTATCGCAAGCAGAATATCGTGTATCGCGGGGGTCTCGCAACAGCAGACTCCGGTCCGGATCCGGACCGGGAGATTGTTCTGTCCGGACCCGTGACCAATGCAAAAAATAAATAGTGTCATTTTCACGGAGCGGTTTTGAACGACCGTGAATATTTACAGCAAGCGCTGCTACTACAGTTAATACGGCCGGAGTCCGTCTCTGACATCACATCATCTAGAATACAGTGGCCACATGCAAATTCTCCATACAAATCAAGATTAGATCCCCAGAATTCATTGCACCCCCAAACCAAACCACACCTACATTATTACCAGCAAACATAAAATCAGTCACACAAGCACAAATTTAAGCACTGACGTTAGCAACAGCGCAGGAAGAAAGCAAAGTAGATACCACAGAGACATGACTTGCTCGAAAAAGAGAAAGGTAGACACTAAAAACCGTTGTTGTTTTAAAGATGAATGGACAGCAAAATATATGTTTACACTCCTGGTCGGCAGTTCCAAACCTGTCTGCCTCATAAACTCTGAGACCGTGGCGTTGATTCAAAGTGGGAACGTGAAACGCCACTATGAGACAAAACACAGCTTTTTTTTGCACTTTTTAGTTAATGTTTCCTGAGTGTACATGAGTTTACTTTTTTACTTAAAGTGGCCTTCAATTCAGGAAGAAAGAAGGACAGTTCAAACAAAGAAAAATCTTTTATGAAACAGTCAACATCCTTTTTTGCACTTTTTGGTTTTTTTCAGGGTTTAATCTTTTTACTTGAAGAGGCCTTCAATTCTTCAGGCATGGACTTGCACTATTATTGATTTTATTCTGAGGTTTCACTTTTGGTTGATTTGAAATAAAAGCCTTAAAACTGATTTTAAATGCATGGGACTGCTTTTATTTATGATAAAAGATATGGAATATGTTGGAATATTTCCTGCATTTGAAGTTAAAATAAAAATGTGTTACTTGTTACTTACAAAATGCGAGACTTTGGCTAGGAGCTTCTAATTAGGCAAAATTTAGTAACCGGACCTCTGTGACTTTTAATTGAATACCCCTGATGTATCGTATCGCGATATTAGTGTATCGCTACAGCCCTAGTGGTGGTGTTTTTTTCTTCCTCACCGTTATCTGGAGGTCACAGTCGGGGGCCAGCTGCGGGAACCCTGGAATCTGAGGAAGGACTCCGATGGTGAAGGTCTGGGCATCGCTTTGCACGACGGGGGGGAAACGTCTGAGGACACCTGCAGACACAAAGTTACAGACTTGAAAGCTCTCGTCTGTGAGATGAGACGTCATCAAGGGAGACATCACGGCAGCAAAACCTCTCATTTTCTCTTCAGACGTTCCTTTCAGTGTTTAATCACATTAGAGCAACTTCTTAATTAAGAGCGAAATAGAGGAGGTGGTTATGAAACAGCTCACAGGACTGCCGGCTACGAGTTCAGCTGAACATCAATGCCGCTCTGGTTGAAGTCTTTTTTACTCTGTGGACATGTGAATCTCTGCAAACTCTGATTTAGATACAAAGATCCTCCAGTTTTTCCTCAGGATGAAATTTACTTCAAAGTCGACGAACAAAAAAAAAAAACAACAAACAAAAGTCCCCCTGCGTCATCTCTCACCTTGGATTATTCTTTTTCTGCTTTTGTCGCCAACAAGCTTTTCACATTCAGTAAAAAGAAGAGGGCAGAGTTTCCATCTCTCCATACAGAACAAAAAATATAATAACATTTTAGAATTTAGGTGGATAATTAATAAAACTCATGTGTTTGGACCAGCCGCAGTGATGAATGCATTTACTTCAGGTAAGAAGAAGAAAAAAAAAAGACCTACCGCATTTTCTGGACTATAAGCCACACCTAAATATAAGCCGCACCCACTAAAATTTAAAAAGAAATATACATTTTGTCACATATAAGTCGCACTGGTCTATAAGCTGCCGGTATCCAGGCTGAGAAATAAGATATTTAAATCGAAAGATTTTGTACCATAAGTGTTTATTCACATACCTGTAACACGGCAGTAAAAGTGCTGATCAAACAAAACAGAAAAGTCATTGATGGTTTTATTCATTTTCCTCCTGTACACTAAAACCAAGTTGCTTTATTTTTCCTCCTCCTGTGTACTGAAACCCCCCCGACACAGCAAAGACATCCAGCACGGACCCACGAAACGGACCCGTATCGGGGTCCACTTGCACTCAGTGCCGGATCCGCTTTGGAACCGGATCGCGGACCTACTAACTACACGCTGCGTCCGGTCTGCATCTGCGATTAAAACCTTACCTCTGCGGCGGGTCCACTCAGAACCCGGAAATCTGCTGGCTGGACAAACTGACTGGACAAATGGATAAATCCAGGTGTGTCCGAGTAGCTACAATGATCAGACTCACCTGGATTAATCAGTTTGTCCAATAATAACAGGTATTGATGCTCACAAACTGAATGTAGAGTAGCATAGCCAACATAGGCTACTGAACAAAAACAGAATAGCCTTTAACTACTCGGTTTGTTTTTTGGTTTTTGCACTTCCTGCTAGAGCGCCCCCTGAGGGCTGAAGAAAAATTCATAGAAAAGCCGCATCTCTGTATAAACCTCATGGTTTAAAGCGTGGGACAAAAGTAGCGGCTTGCAGTCCGGAAAATACGGTAATTATTGCGTTTTCTAGGTCAGTTGCCTCCCCGATCTCTGACCTGGAAGACGACTTAAAGACTCCTCTGCTGTTCTGGTGATGTAACAGGTCAACCAGAAAAAGCCCGGCGTTTACAGGCCGGGAGCAGGCATCATCAGCATCTGCTGAAATTCCCTTCATCGTCCAATCAAAGGGCCGATCTGAGATTCGGCTGCAGCTGGTATTCTGTTATTTTTGGCTCGTAATTAGCGGCTAACAAGCTAACAACAGCAAAAGAAACAGTCTAGTTTTCTCTGCATTAAACGGGCACTTTATTCTGGAACTGCAGGAACTTGTAACTTCACACAGGTTGTTTTGTTCAGCCCCACACTACATTACCCATAAGGCCACACCATTACCCATAAGGCCACCTTCTTAAAGGGGCCAGGCTGGCTCACAACATTTCTGTGCTGTGAGAGAACGCGAACAACATCCTGTGATGTTTCCACGATTTTTTCTTGATTTTTTATTATATTATATATTTCTGAAAAATCCGCGAATAACTAAAACCTATTAAAAAAAATATAAAAATAATTTAAAATAAATTAAAGCGCAAATTGGCGAGGGATCACTGTAACACCGAGTGGTGGGAGAAAAGGTCAGAGGCGCCGCCACCGTCATCATGATCCAGGCTCTCCCAACCTGTCCGTCTATGACCTCCGCTGTAAAAAGCTTTACCGTGCCACAGCAGCGAAGCTCCGCCTCCGTCCTGGCAGGCGAGAAGAAACACTGTAACGGCCTTTATGGCCCGAGGTTAAAAGGTGTGATATACAAACGCAGGGGCATTTACAAGCGTGATAAGTTACACGCTCGAGACTCCTGGCGGGCTCGCCGTTTTTCTTCTGAGGACAGAGAGCGCTGATAGCTACCGCAGCTTCAGCCCCAGGCTCACTACACTCATACACTTATATATATATATATTTTTTATTTTATTTCAATTAAATTTAGAGATTATGTTCAGGGAAATGCTGAAAAGCGATGGAGAAGCCAGTGGATAAGTCTAATCCCCTCTGCCTCTTCCCTGTGAATAAAACTACACGACACCCACAACACTTCAACAGCTTTTCGTCCTGTCGGACCAAACGCAGCCTCTGCTGCTCACGCTGACAGTCGTTTTCGTCCTCTTTGCATTTGAGGCAAAGAAAGTTCGAGAAACTTGTGGTCGTCTCTGTCAGTCAAAAATAATGTAAGGCCGACATGAGGCCCGGCGTCGGCGCCACCAATCACCAGTAATGTGCTGTCACGAGAGTCCGTGTTCAGTCAGCTGGATTTATTAGAGGCGGCGCCGCTGCAATAAATGACTGATTATGATGTAGTGGATTTAATTCAGGCTGAATATCAGACTGTATTTCATATATACGGCCTTAAAGTGATACGACCGTACAGCTGTGGGTTCCTCTGCGTCTGTAACCGGCGTTTTTTTAAAGGCTACAGTCCCTGACGCAGAAGTCACGGGTTTGACTCCCCGGCCCATGCGACCCTTTGTTGCACGTCTTTCCCATAGAGGTGGGCGGATCGATACCAATGCTGGTATTGATATCGAACGATACTCATGTAAAAAGATCAATACTCACGCTTTTTTTAAAATTCCCAACAGAGAGTATTTAACATTTAGATTTAGATTTACATTTAGATTTAGATTTAATATTTAGATTTAACATTTAGATTTAACATTTAAAATTTAGATTTAGATTTAACATTTGGATTTAGATTTAATATTTAGATTTAACATTTAACATTTAGGTTTAGATTTAACATTTAGATTTAATATTTAGATTTAACATTTAACATTTAGATTTAGATTTAACATTTAGATTTAGATTTAATATATAGATTTAACATTTAACATGTAGATATGGATTTAACATTTAAATTTAGCATTTAAATTTAGATTTAACATTTAGATTTAGCATTTAGATTTAGATTTAATATTTAGATTAAACATTTAGATTTAGATTTATATTTAGATAGATTTAACATTTAGATTTCAATTTAATATTTAGATTTAACATTTAACATTTAGATTTAACATTCAACATTTATATTTAACATTTGACATTTAGATTTAGATTTAACATTTATATTTAACATTTAACATTTAGATTTAGCATTTATATTTAACATTTAACATTTAGATTTAGCATTTAGATTTAACATTTGACATTTAGATTTAAATTTAACATTTAGATTTAGATTTAATATTTAGATTTAGATTTAATATTTAGATTTAACATTTAACATTTAGATTAAATATTTCACTTTTGTTCACATAAAACCAAATTTTTAAATAATTTATGTCTCAAATGTGTGTAAAATGAGCTAAATGTGAAGAAAATGAACTAAATATTGAAAATATATTTTTTTATATTTTATATTTTTATATTTTTATATTCAATATTTATAGTTTTTACATTTGGCACCCCATATGTTACGTACAGATATTCAACTCCAAGGAATATTCACATAAAAATGTTAAAGACATAAAGTTTGACGAAATTCTATTCTTGGCTTTAACAAAACAATCTAAAGACAAAAATCACAAAAGCTCATGACAGATTAAGCTTAATATGAAAAAGTATCGGTATCGGTATCGGTATTGGTATCGGCGATACTGGCCCTGTATTTACTTGGTATTGGATCGATACCTAAATTCCCAGCATCGCCCAGCTTTTCTGTCCCGTTCTCTCTCTGTCTGTCTTCACTGTCAATCAAATAACATGGTTCATCAGTGGCTCCTCCTCCGTCTCCGTCCCGACGCCGCTCCTTTTTTTTAGCGTCTCCAGCTTCCCGGTGGAGCGCCGGTCATTCACTCGTCCATCCTGGTGCGGCCGCACGTTTACGGGTGATGAAACCATTAACCGTGAAAAATAAGGGATCACCGTATATCGCGATTTTCGGCCGCCCAATATAATATCGATTTTTCAGCTCCTAATATCGATTTTTTTCGATTTTTTCAAAAACACTAATAATAAACAATAAATAGGTTGTTTTGAAGCAAATAGGTTTTACTCAATTTGTCCTCTGAATGATCAATATCATCTGATGAACATAAACAGCAACTTGATTTTTCATCTCTACTTTTAATTTTGATATTAACAGGTAGAATATCGCAATATATCGTGATATTGTGATAATATCGCATCGTGACCCAAGTATCATGATACATATCGTATTGCGAGGTCCCTAGTTCTCACTACAGAGTGATATGAACGTTTGGGAGTGAATCGCTTGACACAAAGTGGTGCAAGTGGAAGCTGCAATGTTGTTGTGTGAAAATGCTCTATAGTTTCATATGTATAGCGAAAATATTCTGGCAACCACGTATGAGGGAAATAAAAAGGAGAGGCAGGAAATCACTTTCTCGATACTCCAAACTAGTTTCTGCGTTTAAGAGCAGACAGCTGCAGCACCTCTCAAATCTATCAGTTGAGAGAAAACTCCAAACAGTCTGGTAAAAGCCCAGTGGAAGACGCGCCGACAAACCATCAAGTTTAATGGCTTCCTCCAACAAGCCCTGCGAGCGCCGGCAGCTACCGAGCTGCTACTCCGGTTCAGAGACTTCTGCCTCCTCTTGTTCCTTTCCTGCAGAAACCACGAGCCACTTGAGGAGTTACTTTTAAATTCAGCAGTTCTGAACCGAAACACGTCGAGCCGAAACGCGAGGAGTTGAGACGGCGGGTTCCGGGAGATGATCAGACGTCGCTACAAGCTTTGGGCTGCCTCTTTAGTTTCTCTAATGGAGGTGAGCTGAAGCAGAAAGGGCCATGAAAACACCGCGACGAGCGGTTTTAGTCTCAGATCTGGAGGCAATTTGCAAGTAATTTGGTGTCATAAATGATCATGGAGACGAGTCTCTGCGGGATGAGTTTCAGTTCAACGCATCAGCTGAGAGGTTTGGACTGAAACGAGGGGAGGGGGGGGGGGATAATCTGCAATGAGCAAACTGGAGATGGAGGAGATGCTGGAGACGCGCTGACATTAATCTGGGCTGCGTTAGCTGCGTTAGTGCACGGTAAACTATGAAGTGGTCGGAGCTCTCAAGTGCAGCTGAATGATGAGCAGACTGCACCTTTTCTAATAAAAGCCAGAGAGTGAAGAGCTTTTTTTTTTTTACAGCTTCCTATAAACATCCTGGTTTTGAGTGGTTGTGAGGAACAGAGGAAACAGCAGAGGCAATTAGAGGTGAGAGAGAGACTGGACTGATACAGACGTATTTGTCCGTCTGCTTTTCTTCACTCGCTCTAAATGACCCTAAACGCGCCGACTTTTAGCTTGGCGATTAGCTTGGTCCGCTACGTAAAAGTAAAAAATAGGGGGGGGGGGGGGGGGCACTGTTATGTAAAGACTGTCAGGGCCCGATCTTCCGCCAGATCTCCTAAAGCCGCTTCCACCTTGCTAAACCCGCTATCCCACCTGCGCTAGCCGCTACATTATGCGTCGGAGTGGTTAGGGCCAGGCGGGGAGCGTCAGGGGGCTGGGGGGGGGGCAGTGCTCCCAGGAGGGCGCAGCGAAAGACAAGAAACACGTCTCTCCTCAGCATCAGTCGCGCTTTGCGCAATACTGGATACAACAACTTTGCGAAAAATACCTACGCTACGTACGAGGTTACATATACAGTCATGGAAAAATTATTAGACCACCATTTTTTCTTCACTTTCTTGTTCATTTTAATACCTGGTACCACTAAACGTCATCATGTGACTAAAACAGACAGAAAAGAAAACACTGAATGCATAAAAGCAGTGTTTTTGGCAGTACAACGCCATAGCTATTGATGTAAAAACTTAAGTGATTTAGGTTATAATCAAGAAAACCATGGAAAATGGTAAGATATCAGCTCTTAAATAAAACTCTTATGAGCAATCTTTGTGGTTTATCGTTATGTTTGTCCAAACAAATGTACCTTTAGTTGTACCAGGCATTAAAATGAACAAGAAACTGAAGAAAACAAGGGTGGTCTAATAATTTTTTCCATGACTGTAGGTTTCCTCAGCCAGAATGAGTCATGGTTGGTCAAATAAATGTAAGACTGACTTTGGTCATGTAGGTTTCTACACAGTGAATTAAATGTTGTGCAGCATGACTGGCTTCATGTTCACTCTCACAGTTAACTTTACAATCTGCACATTTACAAGTGGATCGCCGGTAAGATCTCCAAATGTATTTTGGGTAACATCGTCATCAACATCAGCGTCATCCACTGCCCATATACTACACCACCACAAACGGCAATTATTTGATCCGTTTCATCTGTCGAAAAATGTTTGTGTCCAATTCAGGATCTTTATCCAACCAGGGTTCACATTAACTTTAAAGGGACAGTCCATGTAAAACTGTCATTTCCCGTTTAAGCTTCTCTCCAAAGTAGATTAAAGATATGAGGAAAAGCTTGCTGCCAAACGGTCTTTATTATAAGCAAAAACAGGTACTTAAGGTGCAAATGTTTTTTCCCCCTACTTCAATATTTCAATGACCCCCCGCGAGTCGGGGTCTCCTCCAGCTCTGGGCGACTGCAGCTTTCATCTTCCTGCTTGTTTTAAATGTTTGATGACGCAGTTGTTAGCGTGACAGAAGCGACAGCCCGTGTTGCCATGTTTGATTGATTTCCTCAGATACATATCAGGCTCGTTTGTGGTGGATTTTAAATGTTGTTTGCCGGAAACCTGGCAAAAACTTTGAAAGAGCGTCGTTCACAACTGCCCAAATGAACTCGTTCACGCTCGACACTCGTCAAGGGGAAAGAGAGCGCGCTCAGTTCACGTTCACACAAAATATGAAGTAGTTCGTGAACTT
The DNA here is from genome assembly GCA_018398805.1 of Hirundichthys speculiger. Taxonomy (NCBI): domain Eukaryota; kingdom Metazoa; phylum Chordata; class Actinopteri; order Beloniformes; family Exocoetidae; genus Hirundichthys; species Hirundichthys speculiger. Next base: position 35,955 of record JAGFBZ010000254.1, read on the forward strand.
TCGTTCAATGAACGCGTTCAGGTACAACACTGATTAACGGTTAGCGGAGGTTCCTATACCTGCAATTTGCGGGTCGCGGCTAGCGGGAAGTGTACGATTGGGGATTCAGAGTCCAGTCTGCATGTAGACTCCTCAAAACTGAGGTCACAGTCACAGTTTTGTGCCCTTACATAACGGTTTTCCACCAGCTAGCTGCAGCGTTGTTCAGGAGTCAGTCAGTCAGCAGAACTCGCTCTCCTGTGTTCATGTTGTAGTTTACGCTCTCTTGTCGGGCATCATGTGAAACACCACTTGTTGAAATGTTGCTCCCCGACATGCAGAGGTTTCCAGTCAGCTAAATAAAACGGCGAGTGGAAGCAAACAGCGAACTGCAGCCTGTTGGATTTAATGCACTTAAATGGCCTCATTAGTTTCAGGACGTCTGAACGCGTCCTGACGAGAGAAATCAAGCGCTCTTTTGTGCCACGTAAAACAAACTGTGTTTGTGTTGTTTAACCGTGGAGGAAGAGACGGCAGCAGGATGAGGAAGCAAGGAGGAGGGAAGGAAGCCGCGGTGTGATGTTCGGGGCGCTAACCTGCTGGAAAACTTTGGGTTACTTTTACTTATCACTTAGCAAACAACGCCTTTACGTCTGCAATCATTTCTGCACCGAGCGGATTTGATTCTTTTATACACTAACGATGTCCAGAAAGCAACCGAGTCAGAGCCAAAACATCTGCAACGATGCAACATCTGTCCCACAGTTATGACGCATTCATGGCCCGGATAAATTTTGCTATTCGAGTGATTTTTTTGCGGCGTTGCCAAAGAGAAAATTTAACAACAGAACATTTGACGGCACAAAGACGAGACATCTCTCTCATCCCTCTGGTAACCGGACGGTCTGATCCGGGACAGAAGAGCCTTTCTGTCGTCTGTTTAGCCTTTGCTTTCGTGACATTTTGCCACAATCTGGCAAAGGAGTAAAATCAATGGCGTTTACAATCATTGAGAATGAAAAAGTGAACCCTCTGTACCATAAACTGTAAAAAAATACCAACAAGTAGATATACTGCAGCAGGTTTACGGGTCCCAACGGAGGCTCGTTCTGTTTACTGCTTATTAACCTTCAATATACTCACTGTCATCCGGAAATGTCCTTTAAATGTATTCTAACAGGCGTAGGTGACTACGTGATCTAGATTAGTTCAGGCGACTGCCACGTTGGCTCAACTTCAGTAATATGGAGCCCCGTTTGGGTCATAATTCAATGAATAAATTAGTCTATTATTATGAAATACAGACATTTATTATTATGAAATATTTCCCATTATTATGAAAAAAAAATGTAACTATTGTGAAATATATTTTTATTATTATTCAATCTTAGTTTAATGCATAATAGTTTTATTTCACAATAGTTTTTTTTTTTTTAATCTAAGAATGAGTTTTTACATAATGGCTTCCTTTTTCATAAGAATGAGCTTTTACGTAATAATAACATTTTGCCAGTGGGCGGGACCAGTGGTTGACCTGCATGCTCATTGGCTGATCCTTCTCCATTCTACGCTCTGACATCGACTAGTTTTGGCCGTGAGGTCCCGTTAGCAGCGGGCCGTGGCGTCATCAAGGTGCACTCCTAGTCCGATTGTAGCTGTGGCAGCTTGGACTGAGCTACGGGAAACCTTGACGTTTCTTAGACGATGTCAACTTTTAACCTGTAAACTGAGGTGGCATTGCTGCCCCTACTGGCCTGGAGTATATACATTGCACCTCTCGCTCACTATCGATTCACTGTTCTGTTGCTTATGCCTGAATGAAAGAGCAGCCAATCACATAAATGGCTCCGCCCTCTCTGCTGTGATTGACACACAAATCATTCTTATGAAAAATGAAACCATTATCATAATAATGGGAAATATTTCATAATAATAAACGCCTGTATTTCATAATAATAGACTCATTTATTCATTGAATTATGACCCAAACGGGGCTCCATACAGTAAAGCCAGTTCAGCTACGATGCTGACAAAAAAATAATAATAATAACATTCAGCTGCTGCAGCTTTGTTCTTCCACCTTCAGAATCGATAAACCACTCAGTGTTGCTACATCAGCTCCAAGGTTATGATGAGCTTTCAGGGAAAAATGCTTTACTTGTTAATATTTTTAATGAACGGTTACACGTTCTTATCAGATTTTTCTGCAATAATAATCCTCCAGGCTTTCAGGTTTAATTAAAATGATCTGTGACATCATCCTGCTGAACAAGCTCAGACTAAATTGCCTTGAACACATTTTGTAACTCTTGAGTTTTGTTGTTTGCCGTGGAGTGGAGTTTAATGATGAAAAGGTGCAAAGGAGCTCGGACCTGGAACTGGAAGGAGTCGCTGTCGTAGCCCGTCCCGAAGTGGCGGTACCAGACCGTGCCGTCGTTCACGTCCTGCTGGGTGAAGGAGGGTCGTGGCCGTGAAGCCTTGCTCGTCGACCGCCGAGGGATGCCAGCTGTCTGGCGGGCTGTCGGCCGGCATGGACACCAGCACCACCTCACCTGCGCAAGACAAGGACGGAGGCCGTCAAACATCCCTGGCGGCAGAACTACCGGACGTTCCGCACGCGACTGAAGCTCGTACCGTGTTTGGGCTGCCCGTCTGAGGCGAGGATGCTGTAGACGACGTGATCCGTACCGACCCCCTTGAAGTCCGTCTGCAGGTACTTCCTGTCCAGCCGCACCATGCCGCCCTCCTTCACCCAGGTCATCGGCAGGGTCAGCATGCGGGGAGAGTCTGGAGCCTGGAAAGACAAGCGCATCCAAAGGTTACGTTGGCAGCGTCTTCCCCCCGTTGTGCTGCGTAACGGTAGGTCTGTAGCGATATGCTAATCTCACAATACGATACGATACACGATATTCGGCTCACTATACGATATATATTGATATATCTTACAATACATTTACATCATTTTCCGAAAGATTTTAAAGGGACAAAGTGATTTTGGTGACATTTTGTGAGTGTTCCAATGACTTTGTTTGAATTAATTGAACTGAAAGCATCAATTACACATTATATGGCTGACAGGCAGCTTGCAAATGCTGGACAAAGTGAATAAAAGATTTGTTGAGAAAAATAGTTTCATTTATTTAAACAGTGCAAATTGTTGCTTGCAAGCTTTTAAAGGTGGAACACGGGGGTTTTGGAAGAAGCTTAGAATATCGATACCCGCGGCTGAAAAATTGACACTCTCTGAGGAAATAAAATATCAATATATATCACAGAATCGATAAAATCGCTCAGCTCTACGTAAGGGCGTGCACTGGAAGCGTGCACGGACTCTAGCCACATCCAGGACTTATTCAAACTTTTGTTATAATTAGGGCTGGGCGAGTTAACGCGTTATTATCACGTTAACGCATTAATTTATTAACGTCGACATTTATTTTATCGTGTTAACGCATGTTGCTCACATGCTTTTTTTTTGAAAAGTCCGTTACTGGCTGCTGCGGAACTGGAAAAGAAGAAGCTAAAACAGACATTGTGAACGGTAAAAATCAGTGAACTTTACAGTTCAGGAAGCAACTCAGGTAGCAATATTAACAATTCTGTTTGAAAACAAAAATTCTAGACTGCAACAAAACTTTGTCGTCATTCCTCCATGTTCCATCAGATCTGCTCCATGTGTTCACTGTCCTGCTGTTCTCTAGCTGGTTACTGCAGTGCAGCTCCATCTAGTGGCACAGATGTGTAACGACAACAGAAAGTCCAGTCCTCCATTATAAAACTAATTCAGTTCTGTGGCCCGTTTTTTAATTTCGTATTTTTGATCCAAGTCTAAAATTGAAATATAAAAATATAATTTTTTTTGTTAGATTTAAAAACGAAAAATGTAATAAAATGTCACTTTTTATATTTTTGTATTTTTGATCGACAATTGAAAATGGAAAGAATGAATGATACATGGATTGGTAAAGTTACTGAACTTTAACATGGACATTTTCATTTCATTTTAAAGTTCTCCCAGACGGAGGATTCAACAGAAACAAGGTTATTTGTAACAACTGACAAGTTGAACTCCCCGTTAAAAGTTTCTGCTGTTACCTCAGAAATTACCTGTTTTAATGTTCTGATTGTGCTGAGACACAATCATTTTGTTGGATTTTGTTTGTAGACTTTTTTTTATATTTTTTAATAAAAACAGGATGACATTAATGCCCTGGCAGTGGCAATAAGCTTTATTTCATTTTACATTTTTTAAGATGAGACTTATACTAAATATGTGTTACTAACAAGTGCTGATGTTAAAAGTGTTTAAACAACAAATGTTATGACACTTTAGTTCATATGGCAGCAGAACATTTAAATAAAAGTGACCTTTACACTACTTTTGATTTCATTATTTGATTTTGCGTAGACAATGCAATTAATCGCGATTAATCAGGGAAATAATGCGATTAATCGCGATTAAAAGTTTTAATCGTTGCCCAGCCCTAGTTATAATGCATAAATATAAACATGAACTTTAACCAGATAACTGCAGCAGACCAAAGAACACCACCATTAGTTCTGTTTTTGACCTTTGATCTGGAAATATGAGATTATTTATCTTTCTTATACTCTATAACTTATTTATCGAGTCCAGGGAATACTCTTTTTTTTTTACCCTTTCTACTGTAAAACTTTTTCCAGAGACCTAGAAATGAAGAATTATTCGTTCATTTCCTCTCACTCGTTACTCTGCTACAGTCTGTCGCCTTTACTGCAGAAATTTGACATCTTTTTTATTTTTTTTTCTTGCCATCTGAACTGCACAAGTTTACAGTCAGGCTTATTATGTCACGCAGCGCTGATCCGAGGTGCAGTTCCCCCTCACAGCGCGGGATGAGATGCAGACAGCGCAGGGAAGATGGTGGATGATTCAGTCGCCCCGGGCGCTCTCAGCAACGGCATCCTCCCGCCGTGAAGGATCTGAAGCCAGACCTTTCACTCACCGCGTCGCCCCGCCGTCTAAATAAATACAAGCGTGACGTACTTGAACTTCTCCCCGTGGCTGTAAACAAAGCCTGCAAGTATATACGGTTATGTACCGGAGCTCCAAATGTTCAGGAAAAAAGTTCTGAGCGATTCTTTTATTCAGTCCGACAGCCTCGTAGACTCCGGCTCTTTTCCAGCAGAGCTTTATGAGCACCAGGAGAAATGGAGTTTTTAAGGCCGAGAGCGGTTGTAAGGTTCACACCATCTACCATTTATCAAGCACAAAGGGAATATTTAAGGGTAGGGGATTACTGGGATGTGTAGTATAGCGGCTTAGACCTGCATTAAAAAGAAAAACAAAAAAACAAAAAACAGGGAGGATGTGAGCGAGTTTGACAGCTTGAACTTCATAAATTAACAACGTGATGTAGATATTTCTTCTTACCGTACTGACTGTAAAGAGGAAGAAGGAGGTGTAGATGACAGATGGATGGATGAATGGAGTGCTACTGAATACCAGACTATTATGTGTGGTGAATATAATATAATATAATTGCATAATAGCATCACATCACCCGCGGCTGCCATGATTATAGCAAGAACAAGGCAGAAAAAGGGACAAGACTGATCACTGATTAAAATGATCCTATGACCTCTGTGTTTGCTGAAACAGGCCAGGTTGGTAATTTACGGTGGGGTTTTTAACTTTAAAAATCACAGACATGGCGTATTTGCACTGGATTAATATCACAGATGTGGTCTGCAGTTATTACATATTAGCGTTACTAGTATTACCTGCGCAAATGCAGTTTTTTTTTGGTTCAAAGCAGCCCCAGGCTGTTATTTGGCTGTTAGAAGCGTAAACATTTGTTTGGGACCAGAATGATGTGCATTAAAGCTTTTTTGAGTTTGAGGGATGATGTGTTGAATGTTGGAACAGAGGTCGATGGGGCTACGCTAATATTAGCTGCTAATTCAAGCCTGTGATGAGACCCAAAAAAGTCCCTCCACTGACGTGACGGTGGACACAGGGTCCCTGTAGACGACGCAAGCTCATTTTAAGTTTGTTAGTGCACAGAAAGTGTATAAATGGGACCGTTTCTTTTTTTTTTTTTTTTCAAGGAATCTCTGTCAAGTCCACGACAGATGTAGCGGAAACAACCGTCAAGCTACAGCTCACGCCCTTTGCTTCTGACGATTCCAACAACGATTTTAAAACAAACAACACCTGCTGAACCAGATGGCTCGTATCTGGTACCTGGAGCCATGAGGGGAAACATATGGGGCCCATTTGGAGTCACGTCGGGAAACTTTGGTACAACTTTCTACAACATCCTTGAGAAAGAATTCCCACTTTTGGGCCCCGATCGTACACTTCCCGCTAGCCGCTACCCACTAACCGCTACACGCAAATTGCGGGTATAGGAACCTCCGCTAACCGCTAATGCAATCTTCCGCTCCCTAAAGCCGCTACCCATTATGCCAACTCCCTTACTCCCTTACTCACTTTGTAGGTGTGGCAATGGGCGTGTCGTTTGCCCTTTCTGCAAACTCAGTATCTTGTGATCGCTACCCGCATATCGGCGTGTACAAGAGCACGTCCAAATGGCATCAATGTGCGTCCACCTGGTCACATGTGGACGTGCACAAACGGCTCTACATCTCGAATGAACTCTTTTATAAAAAGCGTGATTTGGCCTCAGTTGAACCCCTGAGAAAATAGCAGAGATCATCTTAAACGGCTTGATCGCCAGTTAAACCGTAGAGGACCAGAGCGTGTTTACTGGGAGGACACCGACTATCTGGGACTTTCAGGTAGCCGATAAGAATTGTCTGTGTAAAAATATTTATCTATTAATATAACAGAGCAGAGGAGGAGGAAGAAGGAAGAGGAGGAAGCTCTACAGCAGAGTCCCAGACGCACATGAGAGCTGCTCCGATGTGGTTAAAAAGACGCTCCATAGCGGTTAGCGGGTAGCGCAACCTGCTCTTAAAGGCAACAGCTACTGACGCACTGATTAGTTTAACAGGGGGAACGCTCTAACCACTCCTATGCATAATGTAGCGGTTAGCACAGGGGGGATAGCGGGTTTAGCGAGGTGGAAGATTGCGTTCTTTGCAGGGGAACGCCCCTCCCGCTACCCGCTATCCCTTAATAGCGGCTTTAGGAGATCTGGTGGAAGATCGGGCCCTTGATCTATTATTTGTTAAGCAGAATTATTTATAAACACTCCTCATGTCAGTTGCAAATCGGTTTTAACGAGATTTTAATCTTTAACTCTCAGACTGACGGCGCCACAGAACAAAACCAATTAGCAAACAACAAAAATCTGAATAGTAATGAATAAAAAGGAATAAAGACGCTTTAAAAAGCAGCTCGAGTGTCAGGTTGAAGAGTCTTCACACAAACACACAGAGAGAAACACTCCCGCCGTGGCGGTTTTCCATTTACCGCCGGAGATAATCGGCGATCGACATAAACACTGCGCTGGTAGGTGGCGTTATCTCACAAGTGTGTGTTTGTGTCTGTCTTTGCAGATAACATCCCGCTAACCGTCCGATCCGGGCCGCACTATTTCAGCGGGACGGCGGCAGAAGGCGAAGATTCGCAGACAAGTGGCCGAGCAAGAGGGAGCAGATAAATCAGCGTGGCAGGCTTTTTAACTCGCAGGACCACGTCGGCCGGGAGTTTATCACCTTCTCAGGATGAACTCAAGCTCTCAAGGACATTCGGAGCCAGAAGCGGCGCCTTCTTCAACACTGACCCTCTGTTGACCTGCAGCTGCGTATCCTGATTTCCTTTCTAGCTTTCTTTTTTGTTTTTTTTTTCCACATCTAATGAGCTCCTTTCACGCGTGAGCCGCCACTGCACAAGCAAACAGTCGTTTAAAAGCGTTTAAATTCATTCTTGGAGAAACTTTCACAGCTTTGCACCTCTGGGAGAGGGAGAATAGAAATCTGCTCATCGCAGCTTCAAAGCGATGGAACAAACGGTAAAGATGAGGAGGGAGAAACTGCTAAATGTGCTAAATGTGCAGTACTTCAGAGTCCAGAGCCACTTCATTTACCAACACTCATTAACTCATCGTCAGGACATCAACCTGCGTGAGCTGCTCATCTACGGCCTGCTATCGGAGAAAGAAAATTAGCCTCTTAATTGTTGCAAATGTCCATTAAACAGTTTACAAAGTGTGTGTGATAACGTTTGCTTAACTTTGAGAACTTGCAAACGGACGTTCAGCGAGAACTTTATAGACGAACACATTGCAAAGTGAACAAACATCGTTTGGAAGATCAAAAGCTTCCCGTGCATTAATGCTGTTAAACACGTGTGCACACTAGGGATGTAACGATATAGAAAATCTGAAATCTCGATTATCGTGACCAAATTATCACGGTTTACGATATTATCGCGATATTCTTAATTGCTGTACAAATGTCCAAAAAACACAGACATTTAAATAATTTCACCAAAATCTTGTGATTTTCTTGTCACTAAAACATCAGAAGGCAAAATCTTATCAAAATGAAACCTTTACATTAAAAGGGCAAACAACTGGCACAGAAAGAGGTTTTATTTTAAATGAACAAAATAAATAACAGAAACAAAGATATTTTGTCTGGTGCAAATTTAAATAAACACTTTAACAACCATAGTTGGTCAAAATATGCAAACAAGTATCAGGAACAAAAATTGTAGTGCAAGTTCAAGCGGAATAAACTTTGGACTTTAAGCTGAACCTTAAATACGTATAAATGTGCAAATAAAGAAACAGTTGTTTAGGAGCCAAATATGTTGTTCTGAATTGTAGTTCACTCTGTGTGTCTGTGGGTGTCGCTGTGTTGTTACCTGAGGGTCAGGTATAAAGGTAACTGCCTGTTATTGGTTAGCTGTTATTGAAGCGCTCTTATAGCGCTGACCCAAGCACCGTTGACTCCTGTCCATATGTTGTGTTGATTTTGTATGTTTCTCTTGGACGGTGAACTGGGAAGTCAAAATTCTGCTGTGTTGGGACGCTGGCTCAGTGGCGACAATAAATTTGATTCTGATTCTGATTCTGATTCAGCTGTTTGACCCGGAAGGGCAAAAGGTTTTTGACCGCTGTGGCGCTAACTGCCGCCGTTATGGTTGTCGGATCAGTTAATGGAATAAATTAATATTTTAACTGCATCAGAAGAACATCATTACCGCCCTTTTTTGAACAACAGGCAACAGTAACATTTACTAAAGGCGAGTTAGCGAAGCGCGTTGACCAGGTTACTCTTGGTCAAACATCTCAGTAGCTTGAAGCATTAGCTTTAGCTCCTTCAAGTTGCTTCTACAAATTACAATAAAATGTAAACAAGTGCTCTGCAGACAAGATAACTGTCCTCCACCAGTTGTCCCTCTGCATTCTTAAAAAAAAAAAAAAAAATATGCCCAGACCTCAGATTTCTTCATTTTTGTGGGTTGGTAAATGTCTATCACCAACTATCACCAATTTCCGCCATGCTAACGTTACGATGCCGATGTTACAAGCTACATATTCACGCGAGACACAGTTGCGAGTCACTCACAGACTTGAATGAGTCTGATATTACACATCCTGTTAATCGACCGCGATAATGAGATGAAGTCAAACATAAATGGTAATTGTTATCGTGTAAAATTTCACCGCGCTTTACCGTAATACCGGTAACCGTTCCATCCCTAGTGCACAGAAGGCCCGACGTGCACGGATCATCCGTCAGGTCCTGTCAGATCCACCGATGCACCGGGAAAGAGAATAAAAGTTGCTGGAGATGTCAGAGTCGTAGAGTTCAAATATATAAAAGATCTTTACATTTGTCACCAAATATGGTGAAATATTCAAGCTGCTCTATATTCTACGACTGTCGCTGTCGAGGCTGAGAATAAAGAATAAAAAGTAAAGGTGAGCGTGTAAAGAACAGATTTAAAAGTCGACATCAGATGGACATTTTCGTCTCATCTACGGTAAGTTTGCGTCGGCTTTTCACCCGTCGTGCCGCCAAACTGTCTGTAATTACAACAGACGATGATGCCGTCCTACGTGTCTTCTGATTGGTCAAACCTCAGCAAGCTTTCTGTTTCTCGTGAAGTCGTGTTGACAGTCGAGATTCAAACAAAGCTTAAAAAGAAAATTCCAGATTAGGGATGGGAATAATTAATTGATTAATCGATGATTGATCATTAAGAATTTGGTCGAAGACATTCATTTTCGTCGATGAACCGAATGTTTTTTTTTTTTTTTAAACAATCCAAATGTAGGTTATCAGTGCACGTCCTCAAACAATGCAATGAATTTCGCTGTGCCATCGATAGAAATTTGGCAACAGGGGGCAACATTTCACCATCGTACCCTGGCTGGCCTCAGTTGTTACATGCGAGCTTCTGTAGGTCATCGCCTAATCATGAAGCAGTCGTGGCGAAGTGTGGCGTGGAACCATTTTAGTTTAGAAAATGACCAAGTGTACTGCAATCACTGCAATGCAAATTACAAATACAATTAATCGACAACGACAATGATGTATCACTTGAACAACGCGCATCCAAGCCTTGTAAAGGACGGTGGAGGCGGTTCATCTCTATCTCAGCCTAGCCTAGCCTAGCCTAGCCTACTCGGTGTTAGCACGGACCAGAAGGAGCTGCAGCGCACATCAAGCACACAACAAGCGCATCTTTTTAAGAAACAAAAAGCCTGTAATACTGGCGCCTTGATATAAATTTTTCTTGTTAAGTAGTCTCCTCGATATTTCTTCTTTTATTATCGTTGTTTTTTTTTAAGAAAAGAAACAGGAAATGTCACGTTATTCTCGACCACGAACATCCCGGCCCCTGAACACATCTGGGCATGTGCGGGCCATAGCAACCAGGCCATAGCAACCAGGCCAAAGGAGAAAACAAACGTCACGCCTATATCGAGAATATTTGTGATAGTTTTCAAAATAAAAATGTTAATGATTAATCGATTATTAATCATTAATTCTCCCGACGATCAATGAATAAATCTTCACCGAATGCCCATCCCTAGTCCAGATATCACATCAGGAGGGGCTGATGGTGGCTTTCTGGATTAAATCTGGAGTTTAGAGCCGGAAACCACCGGCTGCCATTTCATTAGCGAGCGTGTTGTGATGCTAACACGTGCGCGTGACGACGGCGTGCCAGAGCAGCTCCACGTACCTGGCAGTCCTGCCGTATCCCAGCACTCTAATTAGTAATTAGTCCAGGAAAGTGATCAATAACAGCGGAGTCAGCATGTTGGGAGTGGAGCTGGGAAGCCGTTCAAAGAAAAAAAAAAAAAGAAAAAAAAAAAAAAAAAAAAAAAACAGAAAAGCAGCAGGAAAAAACCGTGATCAAAAACTGTCATGATTTTAACTCTCCAGCCCTGAACGCCCCTCAGGCTCCTCGTTCCTGACGCTGATGTGACGCCCGTCCAGACTCTCCGGGCCTCCCCGCCAACAGTGAAATAACGCAGCAGCAACAACAACAACGAGATTATTCCAGTGTGAAATTGAATAAATAAAAATCGAACATAAACAATGAGAACTCACGAAAACCGTTACATGAAACGTGCATAATCAGAGAGCTTTAAAAGACTTTAAAGGGTTTTAAAGGGCCGAGGGATCCGAGTTGAACTGTAAACACAGTGGAGGACGGCCACGGCGGCTCTGGCTGCAGAAACACCAGTAAACGGTTCAGCCGGCAGGATCCATAAAACATGAGCTGGCTGCGGCCCGGTCCGGTCCTGCTGCTGGACTGACAACAGCGCCGTCATCTCCCATAGTTCCACACGGCCTCCAGGGGAGGCTGATGCACGAAAGACGAGCGAATCCCGTCTGACAACACATTTCTACTCAATCTCAACGAAGCCCGGCGGGTTCTGCACCGTCTGCAGAGGCAGCGTGAAGGAAAAGGCCCAGAACTGAAGGGTTCTGCTCTCTGACCCGTCTCCATCTCTTTACCGGCTTCATGAAACTCTGACGGACAGTTTTTCATTATCTTGCACAGCAGCGGAAGACTGACAAGAGCTGCGACGTCTGCGTTCCTTGAGAATGTAACTCTACGGCAATTAAAAGTGGAAAATTATTTGCTTTTATCTGGTTCTGAGAATAAAAGAGCGATTTAGAGGTTTGGACTTGCAAACTGCAAACTGCAAAGACTGCAAAGAGGACATCTGGGGCCGTTGGACATGTTGAAGATTTATTATCTTTAAAAAAAAAAAAATCATATGTAGCGTGTTTTAGTTTTAAGTAGGGCTGGGCAACAATTAAAAATCTTAATCGCGATTAATTGCATTATTTCCCTGATTAATCACGATTAATCACATTGTATACGAAAAATCAAATAATGAATTCAAAAGTAGTGTCAAGGTCTCTTTTATTTAAATGTTCTGCTGCCACATGAACTAAAGTGCCATAACATTTGTTGTTCACTTTTAACATCAGCACTTGTCAGTAACACATATTTAGAGTAAATTTCATCTTAAAAAATGTCAAATAAAATAAAGCTTATTGCCAAGCTACGAAGTGTTTCACATCCTTCCCCACATGTTTATTCTCTACGAGGATAATTCCACGTAAGCCCCGGGGAGTAAAAGAGGTGAATCTTCCTTTTCCCAACTGCACACCAGTGATATGAGACAACACCACTGCAGCAGCCCCCCCTCCCCCACCTCCACCTCTTTAGTCTCTTAAACTCTCCTAACCGTGGCAATCCACTTGGGCAGATCAAACAACAGGGGAACGAGGGAGAACCGAGTGACGGCGATGCCGCTGGGACTCTTCCAGAAGCCTGCGAACGCAAATCGAGGACAATCGGTCAGCCTTCCTTCCCCGCTGTCCGCACCGCTGCGTCTGACGCGTGACGGGCTGCAGCATCAGGACGTTTTACAGTAAAACGAGCGCCGCTGCGAGTGACTGTGTGTGGGATGTTATTGATTTACAGGCGGGTAGGCGGCAGAGGAGCGTAGCCTGCAGCGCAGCATCTGCACGCAGCCAGACAAACGGCTCTGTTGCTGTCGGGAAAAAAAAAAACTGGGCTAAAAAGTTTCTGTGCTGCAAGAACTGAAGTTTAAACGGCTCGCAGTGGTGAGGTTTGGTGAGGTTCGAGAGGTTTCAAACTCATCCAGAAGTCACTTCTGACTCAAGAGGAGGTTTTTTATTAGAAAACAGTTTCACTTTCAGCGTTTGTGAGCCGAAGAGGCTCCAACGACAGACGCAGGTGCACCTCACTGGTCCTACGGCAGCCCGGGGAGGACAAACCAAACTCTGGCTCTACAGTCACGCCTGCTGTGTTTCTCAGTTCCTACCGTGGCGACGAAACCTCTGGATCAGACTAGGGGTGCACGATAAGTATCGGGCCGATAACAGGAAATTATGATGTCATTCCGATAAGTCCGATATCACGACAAATAGCCCTGATAACATAAATATTTCTGTCAACACAGCAGTGTCTCGCTCCCTCTGAGCCTTGAATGACCGGCAGTGAATGTTATGTTCAAGTGACGTCTTTTAGTAGTTGCTAACTTGAATCGATATTCGCGGTTTTTCCCCTCATGTTACACATAAAAAAGAAAAAAATAGAAAAGGCTGAAAGAACGACTAGCAAACGAGGGAACGTCAGAATTTACGTTACATTTACGTTAAATGCAGCATTGCAGCACAGCGTACTGATCACAACAAACATGGCGGCGTGGAACTTCGTTAAAGTTTCAGAAGAAGATAGTTTGGTGGTTATTTGTGACAAATCCTCCGAGTGAATTCAACGAGGAGGGAAGCACAAGCTTTAATACGTAAAACCCGATCAGCCACCTACAACATTATAATCGCTTCCATGGAGTTTTGAAATCGTGCTAATGTGAGCTAATGCTAATGTGCACAATCCAGCAGCTTTCTCCCCTCTCCCTCATTCCTCTCATCTAAAGCTTCCATGAGATAAAAAAACAAAAAATTACTGAACCTCATTTACTTTAATTAAAGGTATTAATTTACATGGAACCACAAGCCAAAATCCTTTAAATGTTAATCTTTTTCAGTTTGTAATTCTGATGCAAGTATTTCCATCAGTTCAAGGAGCCTTTATTTTTTTTATATCACTCAGTAATGAACCTTATTTAAGTTAATGTGAGATATCAAATAGGTTTGTTTGATAGCTTTAAGAAAATGTTTGAGAGGCTTGTCAATAGTTTTTCATTGGAAAAAATAAATATCTGTTCATTTAAAGAGTCAAAATGATTTTTGATTTTGTTCATAGTATTGATGTAATGATCTTAGGTATATGTGTGTGTTATCGGTTATCGGTATCGGCCTTTAGGAGCTGAAAGTTATCGGTTATCGGTTTTAAAAAACAGTTATCGTGCATCCCTGGATCAGACGCTCTTGGTGTGGGACTCGTCGTCCTTCTTGTGCCGGTTGTTGTTATAAGTTTTGGCTTGTTGTCGCAGCACAGAATTAATTTGAGACGAATCAGAGGCCTCGTGATGGACGAGAATCCAAAGATCTACCACAAAGACTCGTGTCATACAATAAGGATTAATTTAATCTTTCTCTCTTCCTGAGGGAGATTAATTAGTTTCCCTTCGGGGATGAATAGAGTATTTTTTAATTTTAATTTATTACAGCTAAAATCTGAACCACTGGAGGAAAAACAGAAATCGCTCGCTGAGCCAAAGCCAAATCCTTGGAGTTTATTTGGTTTTAAATCAATAAAGTGTTTAAGCACTTGGGATTGAATGCTTTTTATATCCGTGAAACATCCCGCTGCCAGAGGACGTCTCAGCTCAGTGAGCAACGCTTAAAACGGGTGGAAACTCGGATTAAATTCAACGGTTCCGGTGACGGAGTCACGCCGTCGATGTAGTGGTTGTTCAGTCCCGTCTGCGTTGTGTTCGACTCCAGAGCACTGCAGATATTTGACTCTAAACTAGGGGTGTGAATAAAAATCGATTTGGCAATATATTGCAATTTTCAGCCGCCTAATATAATATCCATTTTTTCAAAAACACTTATAATAAACAATAAATAGGGTTGTTTTGAAGCAAATAGTTTTGACTCAATTTGTCCTCTGAATGATCAATATCATCTGATGAACATATACAGCATCTCTACTTTTAATTTTTATATTAACTGGGTGGAATATCGCAATATATCGCGATATCGTGATAATATCGTATTGTGACCCAATTATTATAATACATATCGTATTGTGAGGTCCTTGCCAATATAATAACACCTACTTGAAACTAAACCGCTCGGGGCCTTTACAAGGATTTAAATTCAGCATGAACGAACCGCTCACCTTGTGGAGGATCTGGACCTGGAGCAGGACGTTGGCGTAGCTGTGGCCGTCGTTGACCTGCAGCACGGCGCCGTCCTCCGCCCCCTCCGTGCCGTCGTGGACGTACCGGATCCGCTCCCTCGACAGGTCCTCCAGCTTGAACCTGGTCAGCGCGCGGTCGCCGTGGAGACGGGTCAGGCGGCCGTGGCGGGGCGGCGTGACGACCATGAAGAGGACGTCGGCCGGGTTGTCGGGGTCTTCGACGTGCAGCACCGACTTGGTGATGGTCGCCGGACTCCCGCGACCCTCCACAGACAGAGGAGTGAGGGTCACCACTCTGGGAGGCTGGAAAAAAGAAAGAAAAGAAAAGAAAAGCGCCTTTCATTTCAATGTGACGGGTATGGCGAGGACAGATTTGCAGTTTTAGAGTCGGGACGTGCTTTTCTAAACCGTAAAAGGCTGATTGGGAGAGCAGCAAGATGACGGCAATTTCTTCTAAAATTGCGTTTTTTTTCACAAAGGAACAAAGCTCGGCGCCTGCTGCCACAGAAGAACATCAGAGGAGGTGTTGTTTAGCTGTTCTCAGCCGCTCCTAAAGCTTCAAAACTCGGTCCTGGAGGGGGTTCTGGGGGGGTCTGGAGGGGGTCTGGAGGGGGTTCTGGAGGGGGTTCTGGAGGGGGTTCTGGAGGGGGTTCTGGAGGGGGTCCTGGAGGGGGTCCTGGAGGGGGGTTCTGGAGGGGGTCCTGGAGGGGGGTGGAGGGGGTTCTGGAGGGGTCCTGGAGGGGGTTCTGGAGGGCCGCTGTCCTGCATGTCTGAGACGTTTCCCTGATCCACATGAACGGGTCACTAGCAGACCTGGATGACAGGCTGATGGTGATCCCTTCGACTGAATCAGGTGTGCTGTGCCTCGGAAACATCTAAAACTCGCGGGAGAGCCCCCCCGAGGACCACCGCTGCTTTATCTGGACCCACTCGTCCTCATTTGGACCTTCACACTTGTCAAAAACTGACAGAGGTTTCAGAAATGTGGAGGTAACATGATCCCAGGACAATGACAGCGTTCTGGTCACGTCTTTCCTCTGTCTTTCATTTGAGGGCTTCAGAGAAATCAGAAAATTATTTTATTACTTTAAAATGAAACAAGAACACCCCCCCCCCCCCAAGTGTCATCTCTTCCTGCCATCCTCCAGAAACTTTAGCCTCTTTTAGCTCATTGATTTGGACTTTGGTCACACAAAATGTACAGTAGGGCTCTTATCGTTAAATAAAGTATATATATATATATATATATACATATATATATATATATATATATATATATATGGGGGCTTTAAATCATGCTCAGTCCCCCTTAGGTGGGAGGCGCTAACCTCCTAATCCTGAGAGTGACAGGTGAGCGTCGTGTGAGATGGACCTTTTTTATCTTCCTACGGTTTCCTGCTGTTGCTTTTGAGTTGGCCTCCGTCTCGTTTTGCTTCTCCTTTCATGGTTGTGCTGGATGGACTTCACTGGCGGACTGGAAACGCTCCCGGAGTCCATTTCCCTCCTGTCTGGCTCGGATTCTAATAGCGCCTTTTATCTGCAGCTTTCCTCTCCTGGTGTTCGGACAAGCTGTCACAGCGCAGACTGTTGTGAAGGCGGCTACCTGAACTGTCTGTTTAGTTACCGGCTTAAAACACACCGAGAACTGCAATGACGGAGCTCCGTCAAAAAAAAAAACCCTAATTAAAGGGGACGTACGAAGAAAATCCTACTACTTCTGTGACTGAGAGGATATATTTAATCTGAAGTGACTGCCAAATAAAGTCTGAGAACAGTGAGCTGTTCAGATTTGAAGAGTTTAGTGACATCACAGACCCAGACATCACCGCCTGCTGCTACTTTCTCACGTGATGAGACTTCGGTTGGGTGTCTCCACCGTCTTTTCACCGTCTGTCGCAGCTTGGGTGCAGCTACGTGATGATTCTCGCCCACGACTGTGAGGCTTGACGCGCAGAATGGCGACGCCGGTGTTGTGTCGATTTCTGCTACTTGTCGAGATATGCTACCTATGACGTTTTCTACGCCCATAATTGTTCGAAACCCTTTGTAGCGGGAGCAGCGGGGCCAAGGAGAGCGGCTGACTCCGCCCCATAAATCCAGCTGCTACAGATGGAGCTCTAAAGGCTGGTTACTCCCTGGGAGCTTGATGAAATAATGTTGTGGTCATTTATTTTATAGTTTAGAGCCAGAGAGAAATAAAAGCTCTTGAAAAATTCAGCCGTGACATTTCAATAACTTAATTTCTTTTTTTTTAAAAGATGACACTCCTAACAGTGAAGAGAAAGGCTATCCTTTAATTCCTGACAGTATTACAGCCTGAAGGGCTCTTAGAGGGAATACTTAAGAACATCGGGGCTTTTTCAGCTCCTTTACGTGTTCGGAGTACGTTTTAAAGCCAGTATCCAGCGTAGATTGAGTGTGTCGGCTCTGTGTGTGTGCTTCTGCACCACACTTTAGTCTTAGATAAAAAGATAAAAGATAAAAAAGAAATCAGGAATGAACTGTATTCACGTCATCATCGTTATCCGTCGGTCCCACACTAACATAGTAGGGTTGTAATAAGCTAAAATGATTCTTTTTTTTTTCCTACCGAGCGATAGATTTTCTGTAACACGCACCATCAGGATCAATACTCTCAAAGAAACTGGAGTGTAAACAGCAACAAGAGTTACATCAGTATCAGTGATGCTCTTTGATGTGGAGTGAAGGACGAATCTGCTCTCTGCTGTTTTCCTCCACAAAATGTTTGTGGCTCCTTTTTTTTTTATCATTATATGGAGTAAACAAGATCAAACACTGTAGGAACAGAAGCTCATTTTTGTTTTCAGAAATCTAATCTAGAAATCACGGCTATTTTTTTTTCAGCGTAATATATGTTATGTAATATAATGCATGCTCTTCTACTGATGCGACTGCTCCAGCGTTGGGTGTTTTGTTATCTGCTCTCTAAATAATTGAGTTCAGTCAGCTACGACTACTTGGGTACATTTACTGATGGGTTGTCGTAACGCACGGAGGAGGCAAATAATAGTTTCAATTTACCGAGACAGACACTTTCTGCACGGAGTCGCCCACCACGTTATTACAGCGCATTATTTCACTGTCGTGCTGCGCGTGCTGTCGCTCCTGAAAGACAAACTCATTATTCACTGGATAAGAAAAAAAATCTTCCATCAGAAGAACTGAAGATGCAGCTTCAGCTATCTGGAAGGTTCAGACTAAATTACCACGAAGACTCCAGCTAAGCGGTGTCAGGACCTCATCTCCTCTTGGCTCCTGTCGGCATCTTCAACTCTCGCTGGAGCAGGTGAGCGGCGGGAATGACACCACCGTGACCCTCAGTCAGGAAGGGGTGGGAGTGATGCTTCACATCAAGGCGAGAGGAAGGTGGGGGGCCTCCCTGCTGAGGGTCCGGCCCCTGTGACCCCAGCTCTGATAAGCAGAAGTTAACGAATGAAAGCCCCGCCCACATGCATGGGGGGTTAGCATCATCCGCCTCGGATGACATCAACCATTGCCGAGCTGGATTGTGGGTTACATGCGTCGAATTGATAACACATCCGTTGCAAGTTGTTGACCCCTCAACTTTTGCCAATTGAGTTGTTGCTACACAGCTAGCCGATGGAATCTTACACGGGGGCGGGACTAAGATATAAGATATATGAATATGTATAAGACAACTTTATTGTCATTGCGGCAGCGTCCCAGCACAATAAAAAAAAACCAAACAACTAGCGTAAGACATAGGTCGACAGCCTGCGTGAGCATGCGCAGCCTGATCTATCATGCAAACGTGCATCGCAACTTTTGGTACGACGAGGATACATCGTTGCTGTGTGAATCCAGGTTCAGCTTTTCAAGTTTTTTTAAGACTTGAATTGAAACACCTATTTCTCATCTACAGACCACAGGTGCCAGATGTCACATGTCGCGGTGACATAGAACCATGAATCAATATCCGGTTGTAGGCATGCCACGATTTTTTGAAAAAAAATCGATCTTTTAGATTACGATTTGAATCGATATAATTAAGCCATAAATCGCGATGTGGCCTCCAGGCCTCCAAGACCAGTTTTGTTATGTTTGTATAAAACCTTAGTTTAGGCTTAAAGTAGAGTTGACTTGTTATGTACTAAAGGAAAAAACATCTTGATACTGAACTGATTTATTGAAAAGAGGGCAGAAAAGAAAAAAACAAAAACAGGATTTGACAGATTTGAGAGTTAATAAAACACAGTTTCCACTTTCCAGTCATTTGCTTGCAGGTATAAAGAAGATAAGAAAAAAAAAAACCTAGATATTGTTAAAAAAATAGAAGAAGAGAACTGATACAGTTTTTTGTCATTTCCTGCTGGTTCTAATCTACTGGACTGAAAAAGAGAAAACACTACAGTATTGTTAAAAAAAAGGCTGAATTTGTGTGAGAGAAATAATAATAAAAATACAAAAAAATCTGTCATTTGCTTGTAAACTAATTTTGTGTTGTACATGATTCGAATCATGATTCAATTATAGTTGAGTGAATCGTGGCATGTTTATCCAGTTGTATCAAAAAAATGAACTGTAAGTTCATTTGGGTGGTTTCTGTTAGCTGTAGAGAGTTTTGCACCAAAACTGTTCTAGTCTTCATGAGATAAAAAGGGAAAACACAGAGGACCAGTCCAACATTTAGACTGTTAGATTGCAAAGAATGTATGTTTTTTTTAATCTACAGCAGCCTATTCCCAAACTCACCCAAACCTTTAATCACAACTAGACTAGAAGCTACGTTCCGATATTAATGTAAGGGATCGACAAATAAGATGACGCTAAGTTGAAATGACAGTTGGTTTGTTTTATTACTTCTAAATATTTTTTAAATCATGCCCTTCATATTCTACAGTAATTAAAAACATATATATATAGATATTTTTTAATGAGGATTTAAGACATATTTGTTTATTTTTAAAGACCTCGCACGGTCCACCTGCAGTACCACAACGGCCCACCAGGTGGCCGCGGCCCACACTTTGGGAGTCACTGATCTATAGTTCATAATGGCACCAAAGATTAAAAAAAAAAAAAAATCCAGAAACTCTCACAATGGAGAAGTGATCTCCTCACCCAGAACTGCCTTTAAATGAATACAATCCATCACTAAATCCTCATTAAAGTTAAAATGGAGATAAAAACATAAATGTATAAACAGCATCCAGAAATACCGCCGCCTTCTCTGGGCTCCGAGCTCATTTAAGATGGACTGAGGTCAAACAGAAACCTGGCCTCTGTTCTCATGAATCATAATATCCAGTTCTTATTTAGGAAGAATGCAAATGACACGGTGCCTTCTGGTCTACAAAGGAAATTAAAAAACACCATCTGGCTCGTTTTTTAGCTCTGGAGGTGCATCAGCGCACGTGGCATGTGTGAACTGCACTTCAGCGAAGACGCTGTAAACACTGAACGTACAGCTTTCGGTGCAACACATGCCTCCAATTGGCACCGAAGGTTTCAGTAAAACCACTTTCTGCTCGTACTGCAACGTCATGGCCTCCAGATAGCAACTTAGCGAATGACTTTCTCTATGGAGGCCCGTTTGGGTCATAATTCTATGAATAAATGAGTCTATTATTATGAAATACAGGTGTTTATTATTATGAAATATGTATCCATTATTATAAAAAGGTTTCCCATTATTATGAAATATATGTGTATTATTATGAAATATTTCCCATTATTATGAAAAAATGTAATTATTATGAAATTATATTATTTATTATTATTTAATCTTAGTTTAATGCATAATAGTTTATTTCAGAATGGCTTTTTTATTTAAGAATGAGTTTTTACATAATTGCTTCCTTTTTCATAAGAATGAGCTTTTACATAATAATGACATTTTGCCAGTGGGCGGGACCAGTGGTTGACCTGCATGCTCATTGGCTGATCCTTCTCCATTCTACGCTCTGACATCGACTAGTTGGTGGGGGACTCGCATCGAGCCTGTTGGCTACCTCTCGGAATAAGTCAAAAAAGGATCTTTCTCCTGTCACCATGCCGTCAAAAGTTTTCCCTACATTTCGCACTACATTTCTTAGTCGATGTCAACTTTTAACCGTAAACTGAGGTGCTGCCACCTACTGGCCTGGAGTATATACATCGCACCTCTCGCCCACTATCGATATTCACTGTTCTGTTGCTTATGCCTGAATGAAAGAGCAGCCAATCACATAAATGGCTCCGCCCTCTCTGCTGTGATTGACACACAAATCATTCTTATAAAAAACAAAAGCCATTATTATGTAAAAGCTCATTCTTATGAAAAACAAAACCATTATCATAATAATGGGAAATATTTCATAATAATAAATGCCTGTATTTCATAATAATAGACTAATTTATTCATTGAATTATGACACAAACAGGCCTTCATATTTCTCCCCCCAATGATGAGACTTAGCTTAGAAGCTATGCTAGGATAGACTCCAGGACCCTAAATAGTAACGAGCAGGTCTAGAGGATGGATGGATGTTCCACTAACAAAGGTTAATTTATAAGAGTCCATCTGCAAATCTCTGAGAGACCATTTCATGCCCCTAATTATTTTGATTGCGTCATAATCAGAGGTCAGGCTGACATGCTGCCACTGGTCAGTCACAGAGATGGTATTATCAGCTCAAACTGTGCAGGGAACAGTCCCTCCTTACCTCCTCTTTGATTCAAATTATGTCAGACTGAAGTCACAGAATGATAAGACCTCTTTTGTCAGAGCATTATTGTCACCAAATTGACCCAGAATAGAAGAATAGATTCAGAACACAGCGATTTCTTTCAATCTCGGGATGAATCAATGCATTTTTTATTCTTTTCTTTGCTTAGAAAAACGAGCAGGCGTGTTAGAGAGACGTGACGAAGACGGCTGGAGGAAGAGCTTTGAGTACCTGCATGGACACGGCTTGAACTTGAACGGTCGCCGGTTGAGAAAACAGCTGGGGGTCCGCAACACGTACGGTGAACTCACCGGTCCTACAAAATAAGAAAAGAAAGAAAGAGAGGACATCTTAGAGGAGCTGAAGGTATATCATTATTATTATTGTTTAAATGTTGAAGAGGTTAAAGCTCCATCATTCCTGAAATCACTTATGAATGAACGTGACACAGTAGCAGCCTGTCGCCCTGGAGGAGTCTGGGAAAACGAGTCGCACGAGGCTAACAGAGTGTGCAGCCATTAGACCTAATCACCTCGGAGCTCCTTGGAGGACAGGTACACGGCACCCGCACACACCTGCTCACACACTCATCACCGGTATGTCACTGCGCCGTCTGAACATCATCAAAGGCTTATTACCCACAACTCCCCGAGGCAGGACTCCGAGAATCAGCTGCCAGCGTCTGAAGACCGAGCGACTACTCTTGTTTAGAGGTGAGTATTGGCAAGGACCTCGCAATACGATATGTATCAAGATATTTAGGTCACAATACGATATTTTCACGATATATTGCGATGTTCTACCTAGTTAATATTAAAATTAAAAGTAGAGATGAAAAATCAAGTTGCTGTATATGTTCATCAGAATGATATTGATCATTCAGTGGACAAATTGAGTCAAAACTATTTGCTTCAAACAACCTATTTATTGTTTATTATTAGTGTCTTGCTAGGGCTGGGCAAGTTAACGCGTTATTATCACGTAAACATTTAATTTTAATCATGCGCATTAACGCATGTCGCTCACATGCTTTTGTTTTGAAAATTCTGTTACTGGCTGCTGCGGAACCAGAAAACAGTGAAAAAACATAAGGAAAAAGCTAAAACAGACATGGAAAACGCTAAAAAATCTGTGAACTTTACAGTTCTGGTAGCATCTCAGGTAGCAATATTAACAATTCTGTCTGAAAAAAAAAATAATTCCTGGACATGCAACCAAAACTTTTGGCGTCATTCCTTCATGTTCCATCAGATCTGCTCCATGTGTTCACTGTCCTGCTGTTCTCTAGCTGGTTACTGCAGTGCGGCTCCATCTAGTGGCACAGATGTGTAATGACAACAGAAAGTCCAGTCCTCGATTATAAAACAAATTCAGTTCTTTGGCCCCTTTTTAATTTTGTATTTTTGATCCAAGTCTAAAATTGAAATACAAAAAAAAACAGAATTTTTTTTCATTTTTTTTGTTAGATTTAAAAACGAACAACGTAATAAAATGTCACTTTTTAATTTGCGATGTCACTTTTTAATTTGCGATTAATCGTGATTAATCAGGGAAATCATGCGATTAAAAATTTGAATCGTTGCCCAGCCCTAGTTTTTGCACATTTAAGTATTCACAATGCGTCCAATACATGAATTTTCCTAAAAAAATCGATATTTTAAGCTGAAAAATCGATATTAAATTGGGCGGCCGAAAATTGCGATATATTGCCAAATCGATTTTTTTTTCACACCCCTGCTCCTGTTGCAAGTCTTACACCACAGTCTCTTAAACTATGTAAGCACTTTAATGGTATAACCATCTAATACGACGCATCTAAGCACAGAATAACAGCATCCGGTCTGTGTAGCTTCCCTGAATGCCAGAATTTGGCGAGACTAGCTAAAACGCAGCGCCACAGACGTTAGCGGGCTACGCACCAGCTCAGAGGAACAGATTCACGCTCAGTGGACTAGAGAGCCAAGATTTCAGTCTCAGTTTTGTGGCTGTTGCAGGATCGACTGAATGTGCACCCAGTTGGCACCCATGGTGAGCAACACGTCACGATTTCACCCCGTGAAGAGCGAACGGCACATAACGACGGTTAAAGGGCTACGCGCCAACCGAAAACCAAAGTTGCAGATGCAAGTGCAAGGATTAGATTGATGCAGGCCCGTGGCGACAGACAGCTGAGGATTACTTCCAACTGGCCTCACATCAAAGCGGTTAAAACGAACTCCGCTCCGTTTGTGCTTCTTATTTAAGCTGGTTTGAGATCTGCCAGTCGGCGATCTCAGCGTAGACTTCCCTAGCGTCCCGGAGCAGAGGATACATCTCATTAGCCAAAGATCTTCAAAAACCTAATTTTTTACGCACTTTGTGAACATTTTGATCGATCGCTTTTTTTTTTGTGACTTATCTCCCACGGGTGCCCAGACTTTGCTAATCCTGATGCTCCTTATTTGTTTTATAGCTGTAAAAGATGCTCAGTAAAATGAAAATAAATAAATAAATTCACAGAGCCCTCCAGCAATTATTAAACTCTTCTCAAATTACAATTCCTGGTGATATTCATTACAGCTTAAGGGCGTTTGTTACGGCTAGATTAATTACACAAAAGGCACATTAAAGACATATTGGAAATCTTATTAAAGTAACAGGAAATAAATTACTGGGAAAAGTGCCATGCTGAGAAAACTTCAAAATACAATTTTAAGCCTTGATTGCACTGCAGAGTTTTCTATTATTGGATTCATTACAGATGAAAGGTGGGTTTGTTTTGAACACGACCTTGAGACTCGAGCAGAGAGGCTTTTTGATCTGTGCGCACGTGCTCGTGCGTGAGTGCTGCACTTCACAGACGTCAAGTCAGCCTCTCGAAACAAACGATTCCTGTCTGTTAAGCAGTGAACGAAAATAACTTACCTGTGCAGAAACCGAAACGGCTACGACGGCACCACGGTAACATCTGTTTTCAACTGGAGTGGTGGTGGTGGTGGGGGGGGTGGGGGGGGGGGGGGTGGGGGTGTCCCTATTAACCATGAAAAATAAGGGATCACTGTATTCCATATTACGGGGGTGAAAAAAAAAATTAGTTTGGTAATACAGTAATCCCTCGCCAATTCATGTTTAAATTCTGCGGTTTTAGTTATTCGCAGATTTTTCAGAAATACATAATATAATTTGAAAAAAATCAAGAAAAAATGACGGAAACATCACAGGATGTTGTGCGCATTACCCATAAGGTGGCCTTATGGGTTAAGGCCACAATTAACAGCGGAAAATAAGGTATCACTGGAGGGTGATGCTCATGATTTTCAGCTGCCCAATATAATATGGATATCGTCAGTATGTTGCAATGGTTACTTAAATGCGCAAAACACTAATAATAAACAATAAATAGGTTGTTTTAAAGCAAATAGTTTTGACTCAATTTGTCCTCTGAATGATCAATATCATCTGATGAACATATAGAGCAACTTGATTTTTCATCTCTATTTTTAATTTTGATATTAACTGGGTAGAATATCGCAATATATCGTGATATCACGATAATGTGATAATATTGTATCGCGACCCAAGTATCATGATACATATCGTATTGCGAGGTCCTTGCCAATACTCACCGCTATTCCATATTGGTCCAAACTAATTTTTTTTCTCCTTAACAAAAGCTTACACTGGTTTTCATTTAGTAATAGACACAGTGCTGATTTAACTCTGGAACGTTCCTTTAACTGGGGATACCAGAATACTACAAAAATCGTATCCACTAGGTGGAAGCACCGGTTGAAACCGGTCGTTAACCGCCGCACGTGGGGCTCTTGCGCGTCGTGTAAACCTGCAGTGTTGAAGCGACTGACGGCCAGACCAGTGCTGATCCTGCATACTTCTACTGGAGTAACTGGGGGAAGCCTTAGTGGAGAGAAAGACTTTAACACACGATTTTCTGCATTAGTCGGGTTGCACCTGCTGGTTAAGAGCCCTAAATCTGTGATCATCAGTCTGCAGCCATCACCCTCCACTTGGTGTAATTTGAAAACATGGCGGTAATACACAGATTTAATCTCATTTGGGCCTCTACATTTTTACTGTTTCTATTAATATAATGGCTCCAAACTGGGCAGTGGACCACGCTTTGCTAATTCGCTGGCGCGCCGCCATCGCAGGCCACAGCAGCTGAGTCAGGACCGCCTGGCATCTTTGTGTTTTTTGTCTCTGCTGTTGCTGGACGGATGGATGCTGGGCTCAAACACAAACCTGTGAACTACTTTTTCCTTTTTTTTTTTTGGAAAAAAAAGGCGAATCAGCTGCGGCGTTCAAATCGAGCTTCTGGCCGGGCTTTAAAGAGGCTGAATGGTCCCATCGAAACAACCAACAGCTTTGATCCCCCGTCCTGAGCGCTCGCTGCTTCATCAGATTGGGGTCAAAAGCAGTGAAAATGCAGAATATGCAAATATGGCCTCGTTGAGTGAAATCTAATGCATGGATGTTTGTGTCTCTTTGCTCCATAATCACTGTTTATGCACATACGTCACCGTCTCAGGGTTTAAACAGGCAAACATTAAAAGAGACGTGGCACGTGTCAGATGTAGGAAATTAATTTGAACACATGACATGTAATTGACCTTTCGGTAAGCACCGCCCCCTACCTAGTTACTGTTGCTAGGTCGGACATTCTCGCTGCTCCTCCATTAAGGACAATGTTATTTTGCCATTTTTCCGATGCCTATCAACAGTATTTACATTACACTAGAATAACGCCGTGGTAAAATATTGCTGCTGGGGACCTGCAACAGTGACTCGAGGTGTCCAGAACATTTGGAGGGAGATTTTTATTCTCTTTAACAAGATAAAACAAACGGTGGAAACTGCAGGCTTTGGTTCAGTTATGTGTCCGTCCACACAATCAACTGAACGTGGGGAAAGTTACAAAACACGCCAACATTTACTCCAAGGTAAGTTTACTTTGTTTATTAGATGATTGATTTAACCACCGTTTAGTAAAAGTAATATGATTTAGCTTCAAGGAAGGTGATGAGTTCTCCGTTAGCATTAGCTCTGGTCCATAGGTCTGTCCCAAACCAGAGCTATGCTAACATCAGACAGTCGCAGCATTGTATTAATATAATTATTAAAGTGACGTTAACATCACAAGCCTCAACCTATACCTAACAAAATAAATATCCAGGGCCATATATATTTGTAGACAACAAGGCAGGCTTATAGGTGGCTAGCGAGTTAGCCGGAATGCTAATGGAGAGATGTTTTCACTCATCACCCTCCCTGCTGCTAAATCATATTACTTTTACTAAACTGTGGTTAAATCAATCATCTAATAAACAAAGTAAACTTACCTTGGAGTAAATGTAGATGTGTTTTGTAACTTTTCCCACGTTCAGTTGCTTGTGTGGACGGACACAACTTAACCCACAGCCTCCATTTTTCCAGCATTTGTTTTGGTTTGGGAAAGAGAATAAAAATGTCCCCTCCAAACGTTCTGGACACCTCGAGTCACTGTTGCAGGTCCCCAGCAGCAATATTTTACCACGGTGTTATTCTAGTGTAATGTAAATACTGTTGATAGGCATTGGAAAAATGGCAAAATAACATTAATGGAGGAGCAGCGAGAATGTCCGACCTAGCAACAGTAACTAGGGAGGGCGCGGTGCTTACCGAAAGGTCAATTGTTGGATGTAAACCGAACATGCAGGGAGACTGCAGATCTCCACATACAGTCCACTGACCTGGCTCCGTCTTTCTGGTGTCTGAAGCGGACCCGGCCCAGCGTTAGCTCCGCCCACGTGAAGGCGTCGTCGCCGCTCAGCTCGCGCCTGGCTCCGCCTCCCCTCCCGCCTCCGCCCGGCTCCCCGAGCAGGACCAGGCGCCCGTTGGTCGGGCCGCGGACGAGCCGGAAGACCAGCCGCTCGGGCGGGCTGTCGGGGTCCTCCGCCTGCAGCACGGCGGGCGTCAGCGGGGCGTCTCCGTCCAGGGGCACCAGCAGGGAGCCGCCGATCTGGACGGCGGGGCTGTGGGTGTTCACTGAGGAGGGCGGGAGAAGGGAAAATCAAATTACTGCGCCTCCGTTGGTGGAAAGGTAAGCTCCCCTGCAGAAAAAGCTTCATCAAAATAAAAACGGAAACGGCAACCCGCAAAGTCTTCAATGCCTGTGACCTTTTCTTTGCTGCTCTAAATCACCAACACAGGTAAAGAGGTAATGTTTTCTTTCTTTTTGTAATTTTAAATTGATAGAATGAACCATTTGTGAAACAGCAGGTCAGTCACCCATTAAACAATGTGTTTAGCGCGTTTAGCACATTTAGCGTGCTGTCAGTGGAAAACCTTAAGATCTGCTATGTTGTCTCTTCTCCTCCCTACTCCAGCTTTATTGTCAGACACAAACCAGGTGTGGAAGTGACGGCTCTACCTGCTCTCCTGCTTCCACAGATTCAAATTCAATTCAATTCAAATATACTTTATTAATCCCCCAAGGAGGAAATTCAAGTTTCAGTACACCAGTCTGGTGTACTAGAGGAGCTGCCGGCGTCCAGCGCTCCTTTTCATGCCAGGTCCCGTGGTCCGAGTGCTAACTCCAGGTAACAGCTGTTAAACAGGTAACAGCCGTTAGAACCAGTATATCTCCATAATGATGACAAGTGAGATATCTCCAGGTCAGAGGAGGAAACACCGATGAACCAAACAGTCTCCTCTGGGAAGACTGAGCTCCTTCAGTTCGGCGAGCGACGGAGCCAACCGTCCCAGAGCCCGGTTCATCATGCGGACTGGACCAGGCCGTTGTCGTCTCCCCCGGCGGTGTTGGGCCCCACCAGGTCACCAGACGGCCCCTGCCAGGTCAGCTGACCCATCCGGCGTGTAGACCGCTGCTACGTCGGGGGCTCCCGTCCTGGCTCAGTGACGCTGCAGCCCGGATCCAGTGGTGGTGGTTGCCACGGGTAGCAGTTCAGGACTACTTAGCTTTCCTGAACCGGCCTCCAGCGACACCGTCCATTTCCGGGGCGGCAGGTCTCCACCAGCCGCAAGAGGACCGATCCGCCCCCTGCAGACAGTATGTAGACATCCGACCGCAGATCACCACAAACCGGGCACAAACTGGAGCGTCCAGCATCGCAGGGATAAGTCCCCGGAGCAGCAGTGAGTAGCCTCCATGCCAGGCGTCGTCTGGGCAACTACCTCGCCCTTTGCCCCGTCAGGCCCACGTTTCCGTCACTCGTTGCCGCCTGCATCCCAGCCTGCGGACGCCACTTCATCTGCAAACCACCAGACCTCCTCAGCCATGACGATAAACCCTCTCATCATCACTGGGCTCTCCATGTCTGCATTCACGGTTCAGTGGCTTCAGTGACTCCTGGCAGTCGGTGCCTTTGCGTTACTGTTGGGCTGCAGATGGACTGAGTGGACACTTTATGAACCAGTGCTGAGGACTAAACATACAAACTGGCTTCAGGTTTGTTCAGATTTTCACTGCAGCAGCGTGCCGGTGTATCTGCACCGTCGCCTCACAGCAAGAAGGTTCCCAGTTTGGATCCTGGCGGGACTCCTTCAGCTCCCTGGCTTTTCTCCAGCTCCTCCAGCTTTTTCAGTTGTCTTCAGGAGTAAATGTGAGCATGCACGGCCGCTTGTTTCTGTGCCTGTGTGACAGACTCGCCACCTGCTCAGGCGTGTCGTACCTCTCGCCCTTTGACAGCTGGGACACACTCCACTCCCCAGCCCTCAACCCCCCCGTGACCCTGAGGAGGATAAAGCCGGTATAGAAACTGGATGGATGGGTTTATCTTATCATCTGTGCCTGACCTTTTCATAAAGGATGGGATAAAGGAAAAGAGCTTAGATAAAGCTCATGGGGAGGTAATTTTTTTTGACCATTCGAGTGTTGCCGGTGTGCCTCTGGCGTAGCCTCCAGCTCTTTAACTCTGCAGGATATAAACCCGTCTCACCACGGTGGTTCCGACCCTGTCAAGACAAGTCACTGTCTTGACTGCTCCTACGATTCCAGACAGTTTTTTATGAATATAATTATCCTCTTTTCGTGACCAGAACACTTCCCTGGGATGACAGGGCTTCATTTACATTAATGATACCGCACCTCCAAATGCTCAACGACGTAAGGAAATCCGACATTTTCAATGACCCCCAGGTGCTGGCCACCCAGGACAAAGACTTCGACAGTTTGGCTTTCTTTAGGGAGCTTATAAGCAAACTCCACAGAGTTTTCAGCCGAGGTTCCTCAGTTTAAGCCTTTAACTTCTGTGCCCTTTCACCTGATGGCTCCTCAGATGCTCAGCGTGGGCGCTCCTGTTACATCAGCGCATCCACAAGCCCCGCCTCCAGCTGATAAAGTTGCAAGGCACTGTCGCATGACTCTTCATGCTGGCTTTTAGGGCAACACGGGCGCACTGAGCAGATGGTAGAAAAGCGAAGTGGCATCAGCTGGCGCCTGGATGTTACTTACAGATCACCGCTACCCTCATGTTTGACATCATCAGCGGTAATTTCCGATGCCGACATCGCTTCTTTTATCCATGTAAGGCAGGGGTGTCAGACTCATCATCACTGAGGGCCACATCAGCATCATGGTGGCCGTCAAAGGGCCTGATTGATGGCATGAATGTAACAAAAATGCAATAAAAATCAAAATAAATTAAACTGCACCTTATTACAATGTTAAATAACGGTTTCTGTATTTATTATGTATTCAAGTTTCAAATATTTAAGTCATTTTTATATCAAACTCCGTGTTTGTGGTTGTAAGAGTATCCATTACATTAGCAGTTCTTTGTTTTTCTTGCAGGCTAAATTTAGCATACTTAGCTCCGTGTTTGTTGTCAAAATGCCGACGTAGATTAAACTCTTTAACGACTGACACCCACCTCATAACACAAAAGAAAAGTTATTTCACCTTGAGATACAAACTTGTAATTGTTTTCCCATCTTTCATGAAACTGCCTTTCTTGTGTATCAATTTTTCTTTTCTTGGACATGTTGGGATTGGTTTGTAAAGGTTTTTCTTAAGTCCATCAGTTCTGAAAAATCGTCTTGCTCATAGCTAGACGATTCGGTATCGTTGTAACGACAAAATGCATGATGGGAGATGTAGTTTATTGTCAATATGTGCTTTAAAGCGGTGTAAGCTTATTTTAAGTCTTAAAATATTGGTTTAAATATTTAAGCCAATAACGCCCAAGCTCTCGGGGGCCACATAAAATGACGTGGCGGGCCACATTTGGCCCACGGGCCTTGTGTTTGACACATGTGACGTAAGGTATCATTTCCAGGAGCACACTTCAAAAACCCGAGTTCAGAGTGCACTCGTTGGTTATTAGTCACAAACATTCCTTATTAACCTGTCAGTCATTTCATGAAAATAAAGCCCTTTATATCAGAGTCAGAATGCGGCCTCTGATTACTGTAATTAATACATTAATGGCTTTTAGCGCCTTGGATTTAATGATATATCAGAGATTGGAAGCAGGAGCAGGGACGTTGAGGAGGCTGCGAAATGAAAATGAAAGAAAAAGATCTGCGTGTGTGGAAGAAATGTCTGTACGAGACATCTGGGTCTCAACGTGGCATTTTAGATGCCGGATTTAATTGGAACTGGCTGAACTTTGTTGAGAAACTTTTTAAAGATCAGCTCTTTTGAAATGCCATACTCTAATCTCATTATATCTCCTCTAATTATGCCAATAGGCACTCTAAAAAAAGATCCACAAACTTTTGGCCATGTGATTATAATTGCAAATGGGAGACTTTAGTGCTTTATTTTTTTTGTTAGCTGGCAAAAATGGAAAAAAAAAAGGGGGGGAAGTATTTTTTTTGGTATTTTATTTAGATTAACCGGCGTAATAGCTGAAGCCTAGAGGCTAACGATGTTCATTACTTCACAAGGAAGGAGCATTTATCTCAAAGGTTGTGTGGTGATATATTTTCTCCAGGTTTGCCATTCGTCACCTCCAGTGAGTCGGCTCGCCGCCGCCGTTTACCCCCCGAGTCCTCGGGCATCGCAGCACGCAGGTTGGCACCTGCTGCTGGAAATTAACGGGGGGAAGGTGAAGGCAGAAGACGACCATTAATGCCATCACTCCACACTGCCGTCGTGGCTCGATCTTTTTTTCGAAATTGCCAGGGCTTGACATTCCGGCACAACAATTTATGGTGATCTTTTTGCAGAAATGCTATGTAATAATCATTTCCACGCTTTCAGTTTTAAAAAATTGCATAACTTGGTTTTTTATCATCTCAGAATCGAGTTTTTTCCTCTGCATTTCCACCATTTTGCTACTGAAAAGATGAGACGAGAGGCCACAGGCAGAGACACTGCAACGGGGTAGGCATACTAGGCAATTGGTTAGGGCCCCGAGCTGGAAGGGGCCCCAGGACAGCGGTGACATTGGTCCTTTTGTCAATGACAAAATGACTGAACTGCTGTGTGTTAAGGGACCCCTGAGACGTGGCCAATATCGATCCATATCAATGACACAACCTGAAACCTCCATAGACACTGCAGCGACACGTTTGGTGCCCCCCCAATGGGGCCCCGGACTGGCACTGATCTCAATAGAACGTGATGTGAGACGTTCTTTGGACATGGAAGACATCATCACTTCATTTGCACAAGCCGAGGCCTGAAAGCAAAGGTTTTAAAAACAATTTCCACCAGGACGTGGTTATGGAACCAAAGACCACTAACTATTTATTTATTTTAACTTTTTGATTTTTTGCTTGATTGTGTTTTGTCAAACTTTGCACATTTCAGTTGTGTTTGTTATGTTATATTCAGGGCTTGACACTGACACCGGCCAAATGCTAGTAAAATTTGGCTGTGGCTAGTAACAATTTCTGTCTCACTTAACTTATTCTTTGATATGACACATCACAATAGTTGTACCAATTGTTTGTATTTAAAATGTAAATGCAAGAATATTGTGAAGAAGAAAAAAACTGACAGCAAAACTGTGGCTAGCATAAAGACTAAATGGCTAATGACTGAGGAAAAAACACTAGCCACAGTGGCTGGTGAGCAAAAAAAGTTAGTGTCAAGTCCTGGTTATATTGTATTTTAAGTGTTCTTACATGATTGTGCACTTCTGTTATTTAAAATAAAAGATTTTTTTGATTTAATGATTTTCTTTGTGTCTTTGGGCCGGGAGGGCCCCCATGCTCACTCTTGCCCAGGGCCCCCAAGGTGACTAGAAACGGCCCTGGCCACAGGAGTCTCTCACAAAGCTTGGACGAGGAGGGGGAGGGAGGGAAGTGCTCATCTAGTCGTAATCTGCAACTCATGCCACTAGATGTCACTAAATCACTCTGGACCGTTGCCGATCGTCACGCTGAAAAGCCCAAATCTGATTTTTGGCATCGCTTGGATTGTACACGTTCACTCTCACTCACGCCCACGCACGGAAACATTAACAGCTGCTGCAAGATTAAAATGCACATATATCTGACTTTAGTGGTTTTTGCCAAATTATGGCACCAAAAAAAAAAAAAAATGCAAATCTGTATCTCCTGAACGTTTCAGGCAGCCGCTATTTCCAAACACGTTTAAAGAGAATCTTGTGAGCTTCATGTTAAATTAAACTGCCTGAGAATGGCCTGTAGTTATCAGCCGTGGAGCTGTTCAGTTCACTTCTTAATTGGGAATTCTCACAGTTTTCCAAACAAAACAATCTCCGGTTTCCTCCTGAGTGACTGACGGATCATTAAATGATTTGACTGATTGGCTGATCATCGATGCATCAGGCCTGATTTAGACCCTCATTTCCACGTCTCAGCAGTCGTGGTTGTTTGTCCAACTAGTCCACTAGTGGGTGATGTCAGTGAGATTTTTTTTATCGCTCCCAGTCAAGTTGGAGGCTCCGTGGTCTCAAATCACAAAAACCGGCATCCTAACATGTCACGCCAGACGTACAGCCGCAGGGTTTTCTTTTCCTCTGAATTCACGTTCGGTGATGTAAGTTTCTGTGTCTGTCTGTTGCTTCAAGCATCAGGTGCGACCTCACAGTCGGGCTGGATTGTCTAGTGTGTGTGTGTGTGTGTGTGTGTTTTGAGGATTATAAAATTCAACGTCAGCCCCCCATCAGCATCAGCATTAGCATCAGCATTAGTATCAGCATCAGCATTATCATCAGCATTAGTATCAGCATCAGCATTAGTATCAGCATCAGCATCAGCATTATCATCAGCATTAGTATCAGCATCAGCATCAGTATCAGCATCAGCATCAGGATTAGTATCAGCGTTAGCATCAGCATCAGCATTAGCGTCAGCGTTAGTATCAGCATTAGCATCAGCATCAGCATTAGCATCAGCATTAGTATCAGCATCAGCATTAGTATCAGCATCAGGATTAGTATCAGCATTAGCATCAGCATTAGTATCAGCATCAGCATTAGTATGAGCATCAGCATTAGCATCAGCGTCAGCATTAGTATCAGCATCAGCATTAGTATCAGCATTACCATTAAGATCAGCATCATTAGCATCAGGATTGGCATCAGCATTAGTATCACCATTAGCATCAGCATTAGCATCAGCATTAGTATCAGCATCAGCATCAGCATCAGCATTAGTATCAGCATCAGCATTAGAATCACCATTAGCATCAGCATTAGTATCAGCATTAGCATTACCATTAAGATCAGCATCATTAGCATCAGCATTAGCATCAGCATGAGTATCACCATTAGCATCAGGATCAGCATCAACATCAGCATCAGCATTCAGCATCAGCATCAGCATCAGCATCAGCATTAGCATCAGCATCAGCATCACATATTCAGCATCATCAGCATCAGCATCACTATTAGCAGCATCAGCATCAGCATTAGTATCAGCATCAGCATCAGCATCAGCATCAGCATCAGCATATCAGCATCATCAGCATCACCATTAGCATCATCAGCATCAGCATCATCAGCATATTAGCATCAGCATCAGCATTAGCATCAGCATCAGCATCAGCATCAGCAGCATCATCAGCATCAGCATTCAGTCATCAGCATCAGCATCACCATTAGCATCATTAGCATCAGCATCACATCAGCATCAGCATTAGTATCAGCATCAGCATCACCATTAGCATCATCAGCATCAGCATCAGCATCAGCATTAGTATCAGCATCAGCATCACCATTAGCATCAGCATCAGCATCAACATCAGCATCAGCATTAGTATCAGCATTAGCATCCGCATCAGCATCAACATCAGCATTATTAGTATCAGTATCAGAATCAGCATCATCATTAGCATTAGCATCAGCATCAGCATCAGCATCACTATTCAGCATCAGCATCAGCATCACTAGCATCAGCATCAGCATCAGCATCAGCATCACTATATTATCAGCATCAGCATCAGCATTAGTATCAGCATCAGCAGCATCAGCATTAGCATCACATTATTAGCATCAGCATTAAGCATCAGCACATCAGCATCAGCATCACTATTAGCATCAGCATCAGCATTAGCATCACTATTAGCATCAGCATCAGCATTAGTATCAACATCAGCATTAGCATCAGCATCAGCATTAGCATCAGCATCAGCACCAGCCCAGCTGGGTAAAAAGAGTCAGTGTTGTTGCTGCAGCTTTGAATGGACATTAACATTGAACAGCCTCACTGCTGCAGCATGCAGCTGTGGGTTTTCACCGTTGGCAAAACCACCACAAACTTTGGATAACTATCCAGTTGCCTAGCAACAAGCCATGTAGACGTGAGGTCTGTTTGTCGTCTGCATATTTATGAGTCAATCTCAACTTAACTGGCATGTAATAATTGTTGGTGTTACGTAAGGCACAAAGCAGCATCAACTGACATGAAGCCTTTAAAATCCATTTGTGTCTGCAGAAAGAAGGACTGAAAGAATAATAAAGCAGGCAGTTTTTAATAGCTGTGTGACTGGTAGCGGTTATTACCGTGGCAGGTTCTGGTCTTCTGATCAGCGTAGTATCCGTGTCCACAGTCGGGGGTGCAGTAGCCCTTCATGAGGTAGGTCTGGTCAGCGCAGGCTGTGCAGCGTCCGACGCCGTCACACAGCACGCAGTCAGATGAGCAGGCTGACGGAGACGGACATCAGTCACAGGTTGAGAGCTTCATTTGTTTTTGTTTTTCTAAAGCAGCTTTTACTTTTGCATCTCCTGGACTTCATCATAACAAAAACGGCAAGACCGAAAAAGGACAAAAGAAGTGAATTCTTACACTTGCACGCCATTGAGGTGCCATCCAAGAAGTAGTTTCTGCCACATTCGGTCACACACTGTCCTTGCAGAGTGGCGTAAGGAGGCTGGCACTCCAGGCACCGTCCGGGACCCTGGCATTTCACACAGCCATCGTCGCAGCCTGAAAGCCACGAACGAACAGAACATTAACCTCCGGGCTGGAAGACCTGAGCGGAGACCTTAGTGCGGGAATGTCAGACTCATTTTCACTGAGGCCCACGTCAGCATCATGGTTGCCCTCGAAGGGCCAGATTTTTCATCACCATTAGCATCAGCATCAGCATCAGCATCAGCATTAGCATTAGCATCAGCATCAGCATCAGCATTAGTATCAGCATCAGCATCAGCATTAGTATTAGCATCAGGATCAGCATCATCATTAGCATTAGCATCAGCATCACTATTAGCATCAGTATCAGCATTAGCATCAGCATTAGCATTAGTATCAGCATCAGCATCAGCATCAGCATCAGCATTAGCATCAGCATAAGCATTAGCATCACCATTAGCATCAGCATTAGCATCAGTGTAACAAAATGCGATGTAAATCTAAATAAATTAAACCGCACCTTATTATATTGTTAAATAACTGTTTCTGTAATTACTATGTGTTAAAGTTTCAAATATTTAACTCATTATTATATTAAACTCAGCGTTTGTGGTCGTAAACCTGCTCTGCGCAGGTGATGTTTACAAAGTCTGTTGCTATGGTAACGGGCTCTGTAAACATCACTGAGTATCCATTACCTTGGTTTCAGAAGGTTTTTCTTGTAGGCTAAATTTAGCATACTTAGCTTCGTGTTTGTTGTCAAAGATAAACTTGTACGTCCCGCATTCATGAAACTGTCTTCCTTGTGCAACAATTTCTCTTTTCTTGGGCATGTTGGGGTTAATTTGGGTTTTTCTTAAATCCATCAGTTCTCAAAATCGTCTTGCTCATGGTGAGATACTGGTATCGTTGTGGGTGACGATTGTGAAGTTTATTGTCATATGCGCTTTGAGCGGTGTCAGCTTATTTTTAGTTTTAAAATATTGGTTTAAAATTTAAGCCAATAATGCACAAGCTCTCAAGGGCTGCAAAATGACGTGGTGGGCCACATTTGGCCCACGGGCCTTGTGTTTGACACATGTGCCTTAGTGGGACTTAAAAAAACAGGCAGCAGGGTTTTTTTTTTTACGAGTCCGCGTTTAGGAAACGACCTCACCACCGCTGAGGTGACTAGTTTTGTAATATTAAGACTATTTATTATGTTTCTCCACTTAGTTAATATAAAATCAAAGTTAATCTCAAGACACTCGTGAACGCTTCCATTAGGAAACTATTTGGCTCAGCTGCTCCGGATTAACTGCTCTAATCAAGTGCAGATTATAAAAACATTACTGTAAAATCAACTTTAAGAAAATGTAATGAGACACGAGCGGAGGGGAGGCGTTTATCTGACAGCGGCGGCGGCGCTGGACTGACCGAGGCATCTGTCGCCGTCCTGGTAGGAGCCGCTGGAGCAGCCCGGCGTGCAGACGCCGTCCTGCAGCACGTATCCCTCCATGCACTGCAGGCAGTCGGTTCGCAGCGGCCCTTTACAGGCGTTGCAGCTCCAGTCGCACTCTGGAAACAGGAAGGAGAGAAGAAGAAGAGGAGGACAAAAAAAAAAAAATCAATATGCTTCTTTCATCAAGGGATTCAACCATTGTGTTGTTGTTTTTTTCCCTCCTTTTCTCTCATCACTGGTACCTGTTTGCATTTGAGATGTGCTGCATTGATTCTGGCATGAAAATCAAACACGTGCAAGACGAGAAAAACTGTTTCTGGGTGTGATCCAGAGGAATGGCTCCAATTAAATGAAATGCCACGGCATCATCATGCGGGGTTTCCCAAACTGGTTTGTGTATGTACATTTCAGACTTTCATTACTCTGGCATTTAGCAAATAGAAATAATTTTAATAATCTTAACTGACCTAAAACAGGCAAAAGTTAAGTCTAAATGAAACTTACCCAGTGAGAAAAAAAAGGTTGATGTCTTTTTATACAGTGTCTGCAAACGTCTGGTTTCAACTGCGTACTACTGTGATGCACGGTGTCAGAGTTCGGAAGAAGCAAAATACAAATACAGTGATCCCTCGCCATCTCGCGCTTTAAGTTCCGCGGTTTTAGTTATTCGCGGATTTTTCAGAAATATATAATATAATAAAGAAATCAAGAAAAACTTGCGGAAAAATCACATCTACGAAGAAATGTTGTGAGCCAGCCTGGCCCCTTTAGAGAAGGTGGCCTTATGGGTAATGTAGTGTGTGTGTTAGAGATGCGCGGTTGAACCGCGCACCCGCGGACGGAGCGGATAATCCGCATATCGGGCGGATGACTCGTCAAAAAATAATACTTTAATTAAATTTCGGGCGGGTTGCGGTTGAAGCACTCAAATAATAATAATAAGAAAAAATATTTTACATATTATTAACAAGGATGGCGGGTCGGTTCGGTTTTGAAAATTGGTGAAAAAACGTTCCTGCAAATGGATAGCGGGCGGATAGAGATTTTAAGAAGCGGTTGCGGGTTAAAATATACGCCATCCGCGCATCTCTAGTGTGTGTTGTGGGACGGCAGAAGAAAACGGGTATAGTTACAAGTTCCTGCAGTGCCAGAATAAAGTGCTCGTTCCATTCAGAGAAAACCAGACTGTTTCTTTTGTTGTTGTTAGCGTGTTAGCCGCTAATTTCTAGCCAAAAATAGCACAATACCAGCGGTTTCTTTACTGCGGTTCAGATACCAGAAGCTGTGAAGGTAACAGAAAGACCACAGTTGAGCCTTTGTCTTGTTTCGCTGCAGTGCCTCGCTACTTTTTTGCGGTTTTTAAACATATTTTAAACACATTATTGAGGCTCGGGGGGCTCCAGCTCCAGTTCGCGGATTTTGATCTTCGTGGGGAGCGTTGGTCCCCATTAACCACGAAAAACAAGGGATCACTGTACTTTGTTATTGCACTTAAAGGTAGGGTAAGGGATTTTTTGAGCAAAGTCACATCTGTTGATATTTGAAACAAAACATAAAAAAAACTCTCCCCAGTCCGTCCTTACATTCACGAGCAGGTATGAACGCCAGCTGGAAGGTGCCCACCTTACATGTCTGCTTGGCTGACCTACATCGGTGGCCGGTGTTACCCAGTATGCATTCTGGTCAAATCTGTAAACCAAAATGGCATAGGAAACGAGTGCTGCCAGGGCTGAAACAAAGACTAGCGGGCCATGAGACTGAGCCATGGCTAATGAACGCCGCGGTGCTTCATGAGCCGCCTGCTGGCTACCTGTCCAGTAGGAAGGGTCTTCTGACCCAGCTGGTACCAGGAGCAGAAGCCAGTCACCTTGCGGTGGTCAGGAGCAGATGCAACCGCTGCTCAGTTGCACATATTGACAACTATATATGCATTCCAAACTTCAACCTGATGCGACCAGGGCTTCCTGAACGCTTCATGTGCCGCAAAAATCAGTTGCTGTCAAAGCTGGATGGACTCACGGTGTCACTTTTCTGAAAAGGGGAAAAGCTGAAAGGAGTCACTCCCTGAACTGGACATCTCAGTTTCTGTCTCTGCTTATAAAAGCAGATACATTCAGCTACAGAGCAGCGCTGATCCCAACTCAGACAGCTCTTAAATCATTAAAACGGAAATCCATCTTGCTCCGTTTGTCTTAGCTTCGACATGACAACCGGGGCCTGAACTGCACATAATGAGATGGCTTCTGTTTTGAAAGCTAAGCACATTTCACTGCAGCGTTTCAGCATTTCTTCGTGATGGGTTGCACAGTTACGAGCGATCGATGTTTTCTAAAAGGGCTCACACGGAGCCAATTGTGTCGGCTTTTCAGAAAAATGGATTTTTAGCTAATATATGCGAGGAACGAGCAATACATCTCAAGTAGATTTGTCTCCCACTGTCGCCCGATGTTTGCTTTTTTTGTTCTTCTCCATGTAAAGTGACCCGAGGTGACTTTTTCTGGCCACATAAATAAAACTGGGTTGAATGGGACAAAAGATTTGCTCAGTAAAGCTGAAAAACAAGAAAAAAAAGGAGGTTTAACAAACTTTGCTGAACTTGGATCAACTGAACCGAAGCCATTGGCTCATCATCAGCTGGCCGTCGCTGCGTTGGTGAACGCGGGATGATCGTCTACGAAGCGTCAAAACCACAATAATAAAAATGGGAACTGTACTTCTCAGAGTTAGAGCTGGAGGCTTATGGAGACGAGGAAGCTGCAATAATGAAATAAAAGCAGCGCTGGTAGGACTGGGAGCCGGCTTGGCGAAGAATCAGTGACCATGTATATGTCATTCATGTGAACGGCAAGAAATAAATGAATCTAGAGACATTTTAGATTACACATTTACTTCAAGAATTCATTTTTAGGATGATTCTTTTAGTTGATTCAGCAGTGATTCAATTAGATCAGTCCTTCTCAAATACAGTGATCCCTTATTTTTCACGGTTAATGCGGACCGGCGTCTCCGCGTAAATCAAAATCCGCGAACTGGAGCCGGAGCCCCCCGAGCCTAAATAATGTGTTTAAAATATGTTTAAAAAACCCAAAAAAGTAGCGAAACAAGACAAAGGCTCAACTGTGGTCTTTCTGTTACCTTCACAGCCTCTGGTCTCTGAACCGTAGTAAACAAACCGCTGGTATTGTGCTATTTTTGGCTCGTAATTAGCGGCTAACACGCTAACAACAACAAAAAAAAGTCCAGTTTTCTCTGCATGGAACGGGCACTTTATTCTGGCACTGCAGGAACTTGTAACATCACACAGGTTGTATTGTTGGGCTCCTGTCGGTTAACAGAGAATGTAAATCTATACACGCTGGGCTGCTGTTGATGCTCACTACACTTTTCTTCTGCCGTCCCACGACACACACACTACATTACCCATAAGGCTACCTTCTTAAAGGGGCCAGGCTGGCTCACAACATTTCTTCACTGTAAGAGAACGCGCACAACATCCTGTGATGTTTTCGTGATTTTTAAATGTTTTTTTAATTATATTATATATTTCTGAAAAATCCACGAATGACTAAAACCGTGGAACTTAAAACGCGAATTGGCGAGGGATCACTGTAGTGCGGCGTGACCACTTAGGGGTGACATCACCCCCACTCTCATGCACCTCCACTGGCTCCCTGTCACATTCCGGATCTCCTACAAACTCCTCCTCCTCACTTACAAATCCCTCCACTCCCTGGCCCCCCCGTATCTATCAGACCTCCTTCACTATCACACTCCATCGAGGAACCTTCGGTCCACCGGCATGGGTCTGCTTGCTGTCCCTCGCACCAACCGACGCACCTTTGGGGACAGAGCTTTCAGTGGTGGCTGCCCCCACTCTCTGGAACTCTCTTCCCTCTGACATAACGCCATGCTGCAACCCTGGACTCATTCAAATCATCACTCAAAAAACATCTGTTCACTCTGGCATTTGGTCTGGATTAGCTAGCCCGAGTTTTCCCGTAGCCTGTGTTGTTGTCCTTTGTCTTTGTCTTCTGTTCTGTGTGTTGCTACTCTGTAAAGCATCCTTGGGTGTTCTGAAAGGCGCTATATAAATTGAATCTATTATTATTATTATTATTATTGATGCCGGATGGGGGGGGCGCATGTGACCCCATGGAACATGCTTTTTTTTTCTTTTGCCGTACTGGAATAAAGTGTAATAGCACATATACTCCAGTAGGGGGCAGTGGCACTCTCACTGTCGCAGTGTGCGCAGGGAGTATCAGCTACAGTGATCCCTTATTTTTAACGATTTAACGGGACCAGCGCCCCCCCCCCCGAGAGAATCAAAATGCGTGAACTGAGCCTAAATAATGTGTTAAAAATATGTTTAAAAACCGCAAAAAAGTAGCGAGGCACTGCAGCGAAACAAGACAAAGACTCAACTGTGGTCTTTCTGTTACCTTCACAGCCTCTGGTCTCTGAACCGTAGTAAACAAACCACTCTTTCATCTAACCTTGTTTTCTTCTGCCGTCCCACGACACACACTACATTACCCATAAGGCCACACCATTACCCATAAGGCCACCTTCTTAAAGGGGCCAGGCTGGCTCACATTTCTTTGCTGCGAGAGAACGCGCACAACATCCTGTGATGTTTCCGCAATTTTTTCTTGATTTTTTTTAACATTATATATTTCTGAAAAAAATTTGTGAAAAACTAAAACCGCGGAACTTAAAGCACTAATTGGCGAGGGATCACTGTATATTGTGTTGTTTTTTTTTGTATTTTTGTTTCTGCAGACATGCGCGCACAGCACAGAGCAGGAGATATGAAGTGAACAAACCCTCAAGAGACACCACGGAAAAATATTTAACAGAGATGAAAAGAAAGATGGAGAAAGACGGAGATAATGAGACAAACTAAAGTCAGCAGAAAGTTAAGATGTGGAAATATGACGATGCTGATGTAGCACTGCTTCACTGTGACTACGGTGGGATTGATGCACTTTAAATCTTTACAGACTAAAATGTTTTCTTCTTCCTGGGGGGGGGGGAGAAGAAAATAATTCCAGTGGACTCTAGGAAGACCTGGCAATGAGCGACAATGAAATTCAAAATAGTGAGAACTGAAATGAAAAATACTTTATTCATCCCAGAAGGGAAATTTAACACTGTAGCAAGGGCTCTTCTTCTCTTTTATTTTTCCAACAATAAATAAATGATAAATGATAAGTGTTCTTAATAAATACTTTCCTCTTCATCCTCCAGTTTTACTTCCTTGGTGCTGCTCATCCACCAGACTCTGTGCATCAACCTGCAAGCAGTTACTCATGTATTGTGCACATAGTAGCACATTGCCATAGTCACTAATGCCGGGTGCTCTTTGCAGCCAAAAAAAAACAAACACCTGCACGCTGCAAACGTCTGCTTTTATAGATTTGATAGACTGCTTCTGTATTCCTTTTTTTTGTCTTAATTTTCGTTAAATAGATCACTGGATGGTGTAATATATTTACATACATTACATTTTATTAGTTCCATCTGAGGTTGTATTTTCTTTAATTTCGAGACCCAGTCAGGACCGGATCATAATTAATTTCGTTAACTTTGTTTTGTTTCTCTGCTGGCTGAATAAACGGAGATCCTTAGATGTATTAGTGAGCTGACCAGACGTATTGTGCAGTTAAAAAAAAGGACAAGTTAATCAGGACACGTATCCTGCGAGGCTCATCCATCAGCTTCTTCTGCTGAGCGCCGTACACACAACGGTCAGCATTTGCATATGTGGTCCCAGAGTTTATG
Source organism: Hirundichthys speculiger (assembly GCA_018398805.1). NCBI lineage: Eukaryota > Metazoa > Chordata > Actinopteri > Beloniformes > Exocoetidae > Hirundichthys > Hirundichthys speculiger. Next base: position 79,405 of record JAGFBZ010000254.1, read on the forward strand.
ATTTGATTGATGAACCCCATAATCTCGTTGTGACGGTCTACGCTACATGCAATATGGATGGAGAGCAATTTATGAATATCATAAAGGGTGCGTGATATATCCTCTTTATTAAATCCAGCAGGCGTTCCCGCCCGCCTCCCTGCGCCGGCGCCGCTCGTGTCGCGTACCTCTGCAGGTGCGGGTGGTGGCGTTGAGGTAGTACTGATGGGCGCAGCTGTCGTACTGGCACTCTCCGAACAGCAGCACTTTGTTCGGGTCGCGACAGGAAGCACAAACTCCCGCCGTGTCGCACGCCAGGCACTGGCTGTCACACGCTGCCAAAAGAAAGAGAAGCATTAATACGTTCATCTGCTCCGCGGTCTCTCGTTCCATGGCAGCTGCTTCCAGGTGCCTTACTTTCCCTCCGCACGGGTCACATGACCTCCTCCATCTTTTCTGCTCACCTGGATCCGGCTCTCTTTTAATAAACCAGTCATTATGCAAATATTTGAGAGCCAACATGTCTGAGGGCTGTCTGGGGGTCTGGGGGGGGGGGGGGGGGGGGGGGGGGTAAACTACAAGTCGACTTTTAACCCGCCTCTTTCTAAGTGATGCATTTGGATTAGGGCTGTCAGTCGATTAAATTTTCTAATTGCGATTAATCGAAAGATTTTCATAGTTAACTCGCGATTAATCCCGATTAAGCGCACAAATAATTTTTTTAATGTTCTGTCTATCCATCCATCCATCCATCCATTATCGATACCCATGACCTTGTATAGGACAAAACGGGTTTAGATGATGGATGGATGGATGGATAGACAGAACATTAAAAAAAATTATTTGTGACATTAATCGAAAGATTTTCATAGTTAACTTGCGATTAATCGCGATTAATCCCACAAATATATTTTTTTTAATGTTCTGTCTATCCATCCATTCATCCATCCATCATCTATACCCGTGACACTGTATAGGACAAAACAGGTACAGATGATGGATGGATGGATAGACAGAACATTAAAAAAATTATTTGTGTGATTATTCACGATTAATCAAAAGATTTTCATAGTTAACTCCCATAGTTTAATCGCAAAAATAATTTTTTTAATGTTCTGTCTGTCCATCCATCCATCCATCATTTATACCTGTTTTGTCCTATACAGGGTCACGGGATCTGCTTTTTTTTTTTTTTTTTTTTAAAAAGCCTTTAGTTTGAAAACCGGAAGTCCACCAATGCTGCTGTACTTCATCAGCTACTTTGGGTATTTTGTCGGGCTGCTGCTTGACCGCAGTAATTTGCTGACGGTCCCTAAGCTCCGCAGGAAACAGCAGGTACTCAGAAGGACATTCAGCGCTGTTCCTTAGAGTTTTTGCCACACCCACTGAGCTCGGAGGGTTGATGACACTTGAGAAATGTCTGGCATACTTATATCTACAAAATGATACCAACCTGGATGAAATCAGTGCTGTTTTCATTAAGTTCTTAAAGTTTAAAGAGAAAAAAACAAGCGAATGTCAGATGTGAAACTAACTTTACCGTCCTGAGGTGGTAACTCAATTCACAGCGACAGTAAATACAAATAACCTTTTTCTTGCTAACAGACTCAACTGGCAGCACCTTAAAGCTAAACTTACTGTTCATAAGACCATTTTCTGTCTCCATGTCTGTCCCACACGTTGACTGTAAATACACTTATTGGCCGAGGGTCATATTTACAGAAACGTGTGTGTGCGTTAATCTGGCGTTAAAAAAATAGTGGCGTTAAACAGAATTTGCATTAACGCTTTATAAATGCGTTAACTTTGACAGCCCTAATTTGGATGTTTTCAAAGCTGAGATAAATGCATCCTGGTCCACTCACGATGTTTATTTATGATCAAATCTGACTGTTAAATTTCTGAAGATGGATTATTTTTTTCATTTCTTTTGTATGCTGGTTTCCCAATCAAGTGTACGCATTTCATCTTAAATTATAAAACATATTATAAAGCATCTTATTACATCTTCATGTTAGAGCTGAGCAATCTTATCGATTCTGCGATATATATCGATATTTTATTGAGTATCGATTTTTCAGCCGCGATATTCTAAGCTTCTTTCAAAACCCAAAAAAGATGTAAATGTTGATGAATATCAATATATATCGTATCGTGAGCCGAATATCACGTATCGTACCGTTGATTAGTGTATCGCTACAGCCCTACTTGATAAACATTGCCCGTCCAAAAAAAGAAAAAAGTTGTTCATTAACATTTAATTGGACCACATCTAGCTTTGATTACGGCACGCGTGAATCCCGACATTGTCCTCCTGGAATCAGGCCGCGTCATCAGGGAAGAGAAACTCCAATGATGAAGCATCTGTGTGAATTGTTTTTACAATACAAATACCATCTAAATTCTGACAAACATTACATTTTAAACGACATTAAACCAGTCAGCTGAGGTGCAGCGGTTCTCTTCATCTTACCCTGACAGATCCGGTGACCGTTGTCATAGTAACCAAGGGGACATCTGGGGGCACAGAGACCAGAGCTCAGCAGAACACTGTTGGCGGAGCAGGAAGTGCAAGAGTAAGGCCCCGCCCCGCTGCAGGCCTCACATGACGCATGGCATCCTGGGAAAACAGTTGATTCCATCAGCAGGGATGGAGCCACAAAACTCATCCAAAACTCATCCAAAAGCGTCACCGACTGCACTGTTTACAACTGTTTTTTTATGTAGTTTTATGGGAAAATAAGAGCCGCTAAATCTAACCAATAACAACAATAAATGAAATGAATGTAAAGAAATGTCAGATACAGAATAAGAAAACTTTTTGGCGTATTAAATATATCCAGTGCAGCTTCAGCTAAATCTGATTCAAAGCTGCACCACAATAAAATAAAAAAATAAAATAAAATAATATATTAAAAATAATAAATTAAAATAAATTCAATTCAATTCAATTTGAAATAAAATAAAATAAAATAAAATAAAATAAAAAAAAAAAAATTCAGTGTGTTCTTCAAAAAAACTGTTAAGACCATAAAATATAAATAAAAAAAAAAATTCTTCGTGTGTTCTTCAACCTGGTAAGACACATAAAAAAAAAAAAATAAATAAAAATAAAATAAAATAAAATAAAAATTCTGCGTGTTCTTCAATCTGGTAAGACACATAAATCACATGCAGCTTTGGATACTAGGAAAACACTTACACACACACACACACACACACACACACACACACATTAAAACATAAAAAGAAATAAATAAATAAATTAAATTAAAAATTAAAAAATAAAATAAAATTAAATTAAAAAAAAAACTAAATAACAACAAAACTAAATAAAATAACATTAAATTTATTTCATTTAAAAAAGTAAGAAAAAATAAAAAAAAAAATAGGAAACCTTTTTACTCTCATGCTGATTCTTCAACACATCTTAACCGTCTTCAGGAGCAGAAAAATGTTGCCAGAAAAATGTTTGCCTCAAAGCATCAATGATACGGTTGATTGTTACTAAAATGATGCACAGAAATACATATTTTTTTTCCTCACTTGTTGTGCTATTAAATCCCTCTGTTTCTGCCAGTGTGTGCGTTTGTGTGCATGGATGCGTGTGCGTTTGTGTGCATGGATGCGTGTGCGTTTGTGTGCATGGATGCGTGTGCGTGTGCAGCTGCCTCGGGCCAAGCTAAATGAGCCTCCTGAGGTTCTGCTCGTACAGCCTGAAATCTCCATTTCACACCCTGCATTTAAATCAGCGAGCAGCAGCTGTGTGAGGAGGCTGCCGAACCGCAGGACCAGGACGGAGAGAAAGAAGATGAGGGCCGTGAGCACGACGACCCGGGATGATGAAGCTGACAGAGCTAACAGCATCAGGAAAATGGAAGTCAGACCTCGATGAAAAGGAGGTTAATGAGAATACAAATGAGTTGAGGTCATGGTCGGGTGGCAGGAGGAAGTATGATGGGCATTATGATTATGATGGTTTGAAACAGATGACCAGATGATTGAGAGAGATGATATCATGATTACAGGAGGGAGGACTGAAAAACTGAAACTAGAATGATGACGATGAAGGTGAGGATGACGAGGGTTAACATCAGGATAATGTTGGTGATGATGATGATCAGCATGATAGAGGTGGAGACGCTGATCCTCTGGTTGATACAAATATCACCAGATCACGATAATGAAGACGCAAACGAGAGAACCCTCTGTGAGTTTAACCAGCATGATGACGAGCCGATGAAGCAGATGATGAAACGCATAATCAAGATGGATGCAATCAAGGTCTAGATGATGATGAGCAGGATGTTAAGAAGACTGAGAACGGTGACTGTGGGGGGGCAGATACGAGCAGAAATGAAGATAATTACATGGTAAGACTGGAAATGACAATCTCTAATGTTTCCAGGAGATCCAGATGATTTAGACAATGCTGTGGGTGCTTCTGAGAGAAAAGACCACGTCACGTTGTGGTAAATAATTCCAAACCACTAATGACCAGAAAACCTTCTCATCTTTCCTGCATTAACCTGCAGTTTTAGTTGCAGGTTTGACACCAATTTTCCTTAAACCTGGTAAATCCTCTGATCTCTTGCATCTCTGTGGAGGTCACACCTCAGATCTAGAGCTTAAACAGCAGAGCTGAGAGGAAATTTCTCCCAAGAAGACCTCTTTAAAGTCTTACTGGTTTTTTTTTATACTCGTCATGGCTTTCCCAAAATTAGCTTCTTCTGGCCTTTCCCTTTCGGGACCACCACAGATGATCATCACCTCGACTTGAATTGATATTCGCCGTATTTTCCCGTCATATTACACATAAAAAAGAAGAAAAAAATAGAAAAGGCCAAAAGAACGACTAGCAAACGAGGGAACGGAGGAATTTACGTTACACCTTGAATGCAGCCTGCAGCACAGCGCTGATCACAACAAACATGGCAGCGATTGTATGGAACTTCTTTAAAGTTTCCGAAGAAGATAGTTTGCTGGTTATTTGTGACAAATGCTCCAAGCGAATTCCACGAGGAGGGAAAAATAGCACAAGCTTTAATACGTAAAACCTGATCAGCCATCTGAAACGTAACGATCGCTTTTGAAAGTTTTGAAATCCCGCTAACGGGAGCTAACGGGAGCTAACGCTAACGGGAGCCAGCCAACACTTACACACATCAGCGAGGCTTTCGAAAAATCCAAGAAATTTGCCAAAGATGACCCACGGGCAAAGGTGAAATGGGTAGAAGGTAGAAATGTTTGAATCTAACTTGTATCAGTGCAATAATTTTCTATGTATATTTATCTTTTTTGTAAACTTTTGAAATGCACTTTTTCAGTTTGTAATTCTGATGCATGTATTTCCATCAGTTCAAGGAGCCTTTATTTTTTTTTTTTATATCAGTCAGTAATGCTCCTTAATTTAGTTATGTGAGATTCGTGCTGGGTGGTATGACCAAAAATTTATATCACGGTATTTATCGGTTTCACGGTATATCACGGTATTTTTTTTTTGAAGGCACAACTGGGTGTTAACCACATTTTCTAATCATTTAGAGGGGAATTGCTGCAGTAAATTGGCTTAGAATGACCTATTTTACTGTCACGAGGAGTGAATATTGTAGCCTCCCACGGCTACAACTTTAGCTCGGCAACATTTGCAGATTATTGTAGTTTGTCGGACGTCGTCTTTTTTAAATCCAAAGAACTTCCACACGACAGACACGGCTCCTCGTTTAGGAAGAAGTTCCTCAGTCTCATGTTGTCGTTCTGGAGCTAACCATAAGCTAGTAGCGTGTTGTGCCTCCAGTGCAACTGCAAAACAGTCCCCTGTCAAACAATGTTCTGCGGCACTTACGTTCCACCGCGCGGTGTTCCCAACGTTGTGTACGCTACAGTACATACTCACCGGTATTACGGTATATGAAAAATTCATTCAAGAAAAATAAACACCTGTATTCGGTATGAAGCGGTATACCGCCCAGCACTATGTGAGATATTAAATAGGTTTGTTTGATAGCTTTACAAAAATGTTTCAGAGGCTTGCCAATAGTTCTTGTTGGAAAAAACACCCCCCACTTCCACCTGAAACCCACCCACTACTCCTCCTGCTGGAGAGGGGATGCATGTCCAGTATCAATGATTCAAGTGGTTAGTATTCAGGAGGAACTTCTCCTCGTTGTTCTCAGGTCAGCAGAGTAACGGGGGTCAAGAAGCAACTTAAATACCTTCAGCTGATGAATAAACATTCAAGCTCCGGTGCAGTTTTAAATTCAGACAGCTCACGCGTGACCTTTCATCTTCAAGCGTATTTAAATGAGGCGGGAGGACAGAAGCCCTTACTGATGCAGGCTCCATGGAGGCCGTAATGTCCCGGCGGACAGCTGGAGACGCAGTGGTCCCCCAGCAGCAGGGTCCTCGGCGCTCTGCACCACAGGCAGACGCTGCCGATGCCCGTCTGGAGGTCTGCCGCGCAGCGCTGGCAGTCTGGGCTGCAGTCTGTGGGGAAACAAAGCACAGGAAGGAAGGCTTATATAACCACAGACGGATAAAAACACGATGCCACGTGAAATTAGATCAGCACAGATGTGAGTAAAATAAAAAAAAAGACAAGAGCAAGATGAAAAATCATGCAAACATTAAAGTAGGATGAGGACGTCTCATCAAGAGACAGTCGAGGTTGTTGGCCAACATGCTCTAATTCAACCCAATTATTAATATGTCTGGTGATGGGGGCTTATTACGAGAAATGAGAGACCCCTTTTCTGTGCTTGAGAGCATGATTGTGGATGTCTGAGTGTCTGAGGGAAAAAATAGCAGACAGACAGAAGAGCTGACGAATATGGTTTTCTGCAGTAGCTTAAAAAAAACAGGACATAATAAATCAGAGGCACCTGTCAGTCAAAGGTCAGGGAATAGGCTCCAAAAGGTACAATTGTCACATATAGGGGTTTCATCAGCATCTGTTACAGTAACAAGCTTTTTTTTTTTCCTTTGGCAGACTGTAGTTTTCACACATGGAAAAAGAGATTTTCTTGAGAACTTTGTTTTGTCAGGAGCTCGACAGAGCGCCGGGCGTTTGCCTCCTTTCAAGGTGCTCACCAGTACGAGATTGGTGTCAAACCATTTTGATACTCCCCACTGATTTTTTTCCAGATATAAGAGCTCTTCTTCTCTGCAGGAACGCTGCGTTAAACCACCAGGATGCTGTGATCTCTCCGTATACGTGCAGAACTATTTGAGCCTCGTGGATGTTTGCGTGTCAACTTTAACTGAGAGATTATTTCTGCTCTGACAGAAGCTTTTCTTCTGACAAGCGCTTGTAGCGTTACAGCTCTGCTGTTTGAAACATGGCACCTGCCCAGACAGTCTCCCTCTGAAGCGAGTCCAACGATAACAGAGAAGAAAAAAAAATAAATGGGGGGGGGGGGGGGGGGGGAAACTTCCTCACTGTCGTCTGGCGGTGAGAAAACCTTTCGCATCACTTTGCAGCAGAACTCGTATCAGCGTTCTTTCTGCCGCCGCTCTGCAGCCTCTGAGCGCTGAACAAACGGCTCCACGCAGGAGATAAAACAACTCTGGCGTTGAGGATTATTGACTCTGTAGAATAAAACTGAATATAAAACCTAAACGGTATTGATTTGGTTCCTCTGAGTCTCTTTATGACATAGTTATCATTTCTGAGGCAGAGAAAAAGAAGGTGTGACAGTTAGAAATGTACTCATGGAGGATAGATGATCCATCCATCCATCCTCCATCCATCCATCCATTCCATCCATCCATCCATCCATCCATCCATCCATCCATCCATCCATCCATCATCCATCCATCCATTCCATCCATCCATCCATCCATCCATCCATCCATCCATCCATCCATCCATCCATCCATCCATCCATACATCATTCCATCCATCCATCCATACAACCTTCCATCCATCCATCCATCCTTCTATCATCCATCCATCCATGCATTCATCCATCCATCCATCCATCCATCCATCCATCCATCCATCCATCCATCCATCCCTCCATCCATCCATCCATCCCTCCATCCATGCTTCATCCATCTATCCATCCATCCATCCATCCATGGTTTCATCCATCCATGCATCCATCCATCCATCTATCCATCCATCTATTCTTCCATCCATCAGTGCTTCTATCCTTCCATCCATCCATGCATCATTCCATCCATCTATCCATGCCTCCATCCATCCATCCATCTATCCATCCATCCATCTATGCATCCATCCATGCTTCCATCTATCATCCATCCATCCATCCATCCATCCTTCCATCCATCCATCCATTCATCTATCCATCCAGAGGACATCACAGGCAGCAGCCTTCCCCCCCTTCAAGACATTTACCACAGCAGGGGTCTGCGTAAGGAACAGCGCATCACCAAAGACCTCACACATCCAGCACATGGACTTTTCCGTCCGCTACCATCTGGCAGACGGCACAGGAGCCTGCCCCCCCGCACAAAAAGACTGAGGGACAGCTACTACCCCCAGGCCGTCAGGTTACTCAACTCCAGGTAGCACCTTCCCTCTGCCATAAGGACTCTTTACACAACATGTCACTACATGCTTCACTACCTCAATGCCATATCCTGTCATAACCACTGCTCTAGACAATGTGCAATACCCCACTATGTGCAATATATCATATGTACCATTCATGTGCAATGACTGTATACACACTCATCCCATGCACCTTACACTGCGACACTTTAGCTAATGTTAACACTTTAATATCTCTTTATATTCTACTTTACTGTATTTTTTTTAAATGTTATATTATATATTGCTGAAATACACTTTGTTTTATAGGGTATCACTCTGTGTATATTTTATCTCATATTATCATTATCATATTATATACATATAATACTAATACATACCTATATATATACAATTACAAACATATTATCATATTATATGCATACTGATATCTATACTATACTATATCACATTATATATACACTACATTACCTATACTTATATTATCATTATTATTATTATACTACACACTGTGACCTACTGTACACTTACCGCATATGCTTGAAATTTTTTCATTGCATATCATGTTGGAATTCTCTACTGTGTAGACTGTATTTTTATCTTATTTTTTTACCGGTGTTCCCTTGGCGAGTCATAAGCGGTTCTTTCTCCCAGCAAGCATTTCATTGAATCCTTGACCCTGTGTTAACTATGCATATGACAAATAAAGGCTTGAATCTTGAATCTTGAATCCATTCATCCATCCATCCATGCTTCCATCCATCCATCCATGCATCCATCCATCCATCCATCCATGCTTCCATCCATCCATCAATCCATCTATCTGCAGGCACATATATGCAAACACATACATCATCGTTTCCAGTGAGAGTTTCCTCTTTGTGCCTTTGCAGAGAAGAGAAGAGGATAAAATGTGTTTGTCTCATAATGGAGCCTGAGTTCAGCAACAGTTCAGATAAATGAGAGAAGAACTAAAGTGGGCCGTTGTCTTTATTAGAAGTTACAGGCAAAAACAACAGCAGAGCACTTTAGGAAGAGAAGCCGTGTGGTCCAGACGTGTGACCTCAGCAGAGGATGGATTTGACAAATAAAAACATGACCTGACAAAGAGCTAATGTCATCAACTTAGAAGCTCAAGAGCTAGAGGACGGTAATTATCTGGGAGCTCTCTCTCTGGTTCAGATAAAGTGCCAATTAAAAACAAGACCTTTTGCAGACGAGCAGATGAAGTAACAAACACATTTTCCCTCCATCAGAGTGATCAGTCAGCGTCGCTTTTAGCTCCAGCTCTACAACAACTATTGTCCTGTATTTCTCATTTCTGGCAAGTCATTCTTCGGGGNCATTCCATCCATCTATCCATGCCTCCATCCATCCATCTTCCATCATCCATCCATCCATCCATCCATCCATCCATCCATCCATCCATCATCATCATCCATCCATCCCATTCATCATCCATCCAGGACATCACAGGCAGCAGCCTTCCCCCCCTTCAAGACATTTACCACAGCAGGGTCTGCGTAAGGAACAGCGCATCACCAAAGACCTCACACATCCAGCACATGGACTTTTCCGTCCGCTACCATCTGGCAGACGGCACAGGAGCCTGCCCCCCCGCACAAAAAGACTGAGGGACAGCTACTACCCCCAGGCCGTCAGGTTACTCAACTCCAGGTAGCACCTTCCCTCTGCCATAAGGACTCTTTACACAACATGTCACTACATGCTTCACTACCTCAATGCCATATCCTGTCATAACCACTGCTCTAGACAATGTGCAATACCCCACTATGTGCAATATATCATATGTACCATTCATGTGCAATGACTGTATACACACTCATCCCATGCACCTTACACTGCGACACTTTAGCTAATGTTAACACTTTAATATCTCTTTATATTCTACTTTACTGTATTTTTTTTAAATGTTATATTATATATTGCTGAAATACACTTTGTTTATACTGTATCACTCTGTGTATATTTTATCTCATATTATCATTATTATCACTATTATCATATTATATACATATTATATACATAATTACATACCTATATTATATATACAATTACAAATATATTATCATATTATCTGCATACTGATATCTATACTATACTATATCACATTATATATACACTACATTACCTATACTTATATTATCATTATTATATATACTACACACTGTGACCTACTGTACACTTACCGCATATGCTTGAAATTTTTTCATTGCATATCATGTTGGAATTCTCTACTGTGTAGACTGTATTTTTATCTTATTTTTTTACCGGTGTTCCCTTGGCGAGTCATAAGCGGTTCTTTTCCCAGCAACATTTCATTGAATCCTTGACCCTGTGTTAACTATGCATATGACAAATAAAGGCTTGAATCTTGAATCTTGAATCCATTCATCCATCCATCCATGCTTCCATCCATCCATCCATGCATCCATCCATCCATCCATCCATGCTTCCATCCATCATCCATCAATCCATCATCTGCAGGCACCATATATGCAAACACATACATCATCGTTTCCAGTGAGAGTTTCCTCTTTGTGCCTTTGCAGAGAAGAGAAGAGGATAAAATGTGTTTGTCTCATAATGGAGCCTGAGTTCAGCAACAGTTCAGATAAATGAGAGAAGAACTAAAGTGGGCCGTTGTCTTTATTAGAAGTTACAGGCAAAAACAACAGCAGAGCACTTTAGGAAGAGAAGCCGTGTGGTCCAGACGTGTGACCTCAGCAGAGGATGGATTTGACAAATAAAAACATGACCTGACAAAGAGCTAATGTCATCAACTTATGAAGCTCACGCTAGCTAGAGGACTGTAATTATCTGGGAGCTCTCTCTCTGGTTCAGATAAAGTGCCAATTAAAAACAAGACCTTTCTGCAGACGAGCAGATGAAGTAACAAACACATTTCCCCTCCATCAGAGTGATCAGTCAGCGTCACGCCTTTTAGCTTCCAGCTCTACAAACAACTATTTGTCCTGTATTTTCTCATTCTGGCGCAAGTCATTTCTTCGGGGTCTGAGCAGCTGATCCGTCACGATGTCAGCCGCCGTGGACGTGACAATCAGTCTCCCTCTGAGCTCAGATGTTCAGAGACGCCGGCGCCGGCGCCGTCAGAAACAAACGCCGTGATGGCGGCGTCGGCCTCAACAAGTGTCCTCCGCTCTGCCTCATTATCGGCGGGAAACAAATCTCAAGTTCAAAAGTTGACTCTGAGATAAACTGTTTAGGTGGGAGCGCTCAGAGGGTTCCCCCGACAGTAAACCTGTTTTCCAATTAGTCCCGGAGAAAAATCCCATTACAGCTAAATGGAAATTTATTGATTGGTGGCTTTGCCTTTTATTTTATTCTGCTAAAACTGATGTTCGGCATCGATGTAAATACACCGGCAGAGGGTTTTAAAAAGACTCTCTGCCTTTTATTTCAGTGTCTCTATACTGTTTATTCTTTTTATTTGTTAAGTGGTCATGCATCTCCGTTTCCAGCGCACCGGCGTGATTAAAGCGTAGCGTTGTATTAAGTAACGGCTGCAGCACAATAAGCGCACAAAATGGACTCTGTGTCAAAGACTGAAATTCACTTTACGGGAGAGAAAATGAAGTGGGAAGGGGGCGAGTGAGAGCTCTTTTTTTTAATGATATTAGAATGATCTTTTTATCTTAAATTGCGGTTTACAACTTCAAGGGTACCCATTCAACTTCACCTGGTCAGTGGTGCAGACAAAAGACATCACAATCAGCTGAAAACATCTGATTTCTTAAACATTTCTCTAACGCTCATCTGGAGGGTGATACACACATCTGCTTTAGTTACACTGAACGACAAACGTTCCTCCCAGAGCTTCCAGTTTAAAGGTAGGGTAAAAGATTCTACACGTATGTCAAAAGGGGAAAGAGCAACATTAAAAAGGGGGCGGGGCCTCGTGTTGCACTGATCTGACACTGACAAGGTGACTTACAGAGACGAGAAGGTCGGCGGTTTCCATATTAGACAACAGGGGTGAGTGTTGGCAAGGACCTTGCTATACGATATATATCGTGATACTGGGCCACGATACGATATTATCACAATATCACAATATTGCGATATTCTAGCCAGTTAATATCAAAAATAAAAGTAGTTCATCAGATGATATTGATCATTCAGAGGACAAATTGAGTCAAAACTATTTTCTTTAAAACAACCTATTTATTTTTAATTATTAGTGTTTTTGCACATTTAAGTGAATAAATTAATTTTCCAAAAAAATCGATATAATAGCTGAAAAATCGATATTATATTGGGCGGCCGAAAATCACGATATATCGTCAAATCGATTTTTTTCACACCCCTATTAGACAATGTGTCTAAGATTTCCCATCATGCTACTTGAACCAGGTGATGAGCTATAAAATCCTTCTGTAGCAGAGTTCATCTATTTTAATAACTTAAATGGCTTTATAATGTGAAAACATTTTTTTTTTTTTTGTTTGTTTTATTCAGCTGCTCCATGTAAGTATTTCCTAATTATAGTAACATGGAAGCAAATGTGGCTCTTACAATACTGATGTCACTGATATGGGAAGATAAAAAAATTGAATAAAATGTAAACTAAAGGACTTTCAAATCACATGATCACATGAGCCAATATATTATTCACAATAGAACATAGATAAAAAATGTTTAAACTGAGAAATTTCACTTCCTGCTCTCGGTGGAGGCAGTCGCATTTCTGTGAGCTCCCGTCTATCTGTCCCTGCTGCTTCTCTTTTGTCTTGTCTGAGTTTTTTTTGGAGCCTCACTCGGCATAATATTCAAATCTCTAATCATGGATCTGATCAGCTGGTTTCTCAATGCAATTAATCAATTTTTCTCGAAGAGAAAACAGGACACAGGAGAGTCCTCTGGTCCCGATGGAACACTGGCTGGATACATCAAGGATTCTTATGGATGGAATCTGGGATGTCTGCCCCCCTTGTTCATTGTGGACGCCAAAGTGTACCTATTGGGATTTATGATCACAGGATTTCTGCTGTTTGGAGTTGGCGGATACCTGCTGTATCGGAAAATTTACACGGCAGCTGCTATCCTGGACACCGCCAACCTGCCTGCTGTGTGTGTGTTGGAATGAGTCGCGCTGTGAACACTCAGACTGCTGCTTTGGTGAGCTGAACCGGAAACTGGACGTGATTCTAGTGACGGTTTTGAACTCTCTGGCGAAATGGATTAGATCCTGGAGAAGTTCAAGCGCCGCTCAGGGAGAATTGACCTGTAATTCGGACAATTGGAGTTATTCCCGCCGAGATGGACCAGCAAAAAACTTTGAAGGCAGACAGAATTTATGTCAGCCTGACCGAAAACATTCTTCTCTTATCTGAATCTGGCTCCCCTGAAACGAAGCTCGTCTCCAAGGCCGGCCTTCGACCTAATCTCTCCTGAATATTATGACTTTTTGACGCTCCTTCCCGACCCCTCCCCTTTCCAAACAAACACCTGTGGCTCCAGACCAGGGTCACTGACTTACGCACAACACATACACATGCACACACACACACACTTCCCTCCCCCTGCCCAACTGCCTTCGCTGGCTCCTGGATGTTTTTTACCCCACCACGCTTGACGGACTGGGCACTCGAGCGCACAGACTGTTTAGCTGGACAACCCCCCCCCCCCCCCTCCCCCCACCTCTTTCCTGACCCATATGATGTCTTCGTAATAAGTTTGTTATGCTTGTGCTGAGGTTTTTTTTGTGAATCCCACAACATGTGCCTCTGATCAAGGACATGTGGTGTGAGACACCTCTTTTTTATCCTCTCCCCCCCCCATCCCCTATGTGATCATATTTTCTTCTGCTAAAAGTGCCCTGGCCGGAGGGTGGTGTACTTGGGCATGTGCTTGAGTGTACTACTCTCTGACATGGTAGAAGCGCTCTTATAGCGCTGACCTAAGCACCGTTGACTCCTGTCCATTTGTTGTTGTTGTTTCTGTTGTTTCTCTTGGATGGTGTACTGGGAAGACAAATTTCACTGTGTTGGGACGCTGGCTCAGTGACAATGATAAATCTGATTCTGATTCTGAAATTTTACCCTTTTATGCACTAAATGAGCTCATTTTTAAATATGATTCCTGCTACAGGTCTTAAAAATAGTTGGCAAAGGTGTAACAAATGGCTGAAAAAGCCAGAATTGTTTAAAAGATTCAGCTGGGAGAACATCTAGTAACTAATAAAGTTAATGGAAATCAGTTCAGTGTCATGATAAAGGGATGTCTTAGAGAGGCAGAGGCTCTCCAATCTGAGAAAGAGTGAATAAAAAGATGATGGAATTACAGAGAGTTTGCAAATCTACAGTGCAGAACATTCAGATTCAGAGAAACTGGAGAAATCAGGGACAAGGAAGAAAACCTTGATTGGATGCCTTTAATGGTCGTCGGACCCTCAGACGACGCTGCATCACTCATCTCCATGACGGTGTCAATGACATCACTAAACGGACCCAGGAACACGTCCAGAAACCACCGTCTGTCAACACCATCCACCGTTCCATCTGCTGATGTCAACTAAAGCTAAGTCATCAGAAAGGAAGCCACATCTGGACATGGTCCAGAAGAACCGTCGTGTCCTGTGGACCAAGACTCATTTAATGTTTCAAAGTGGGAAAGTGTCCAAATCTGACATTCCTGTTGGTGATCAGGCCGTGTCCTCCTACAGAGGAGGAGACCTTCCAGCATGTTACCAGCGTTCAGCTCTAAAACCAGCATCTCTGATGGTCTGGAGGTGAATAAGTTCATACGGTCTGGACAGCTGGCGTGTTCTGGAAGGAACTACGAATGCTGAAAGGTCTATAAAGGTTTTAGAGGAACATCTGCTCCCCTCCAGATGGTGTCTGTTCCAGGGAAGGTCTTGTGTGTTTCAGCAGGACGATGCTGAACCAGATGCTGCAGCTGTTACAGCAGCAGAGCTTCATCACAGAAGAGTCCAGGAGCTGAACTGGTCTGCCTGCAGTCCAGAGAACATCTGGAGCATCACTAAACCAAAAATACATCAAAGACGACCAGGAACTCTACAGCAGACCAGCAGTTTCTGAAATACTCAGACCAACAATCATGACACGTTCAAGGTCTCTTAAATCACCTTTCTTCCCCGTTCTGATGCTGGTTTCAACTGCAGCAGATCGTCTTGACCACGTCTACATGAATAAATGAGTTTGCTGCCATGTGATTGGCTGATTAGAAATTTGCATTGATGAGCAGTTTGACAGGTGAGGTGAACCTGATAAATGATCCGAATCAGGAGTTCCCCCATAAACACACTCCTAAACCTGGTGGACAGCCTTCCCAGAAGAGTTGAAGCTGTTCTAGCTGCAAAGATGGACCTACGTCATATTGATCAGGAGTGGGAGGAGCTAAAGCTCAGATGTGAGTCCAGGCAGGTGAGCATTAATAGTGTATTAAGAGACCTGCAGCAGGAACTCGGGTCGTACGTGACAAGAGGGCTGATGCTGTCAGACGGCGATGAGAGAAGAGTTCCTCAACGGGGTCCCTGGCGGGAAGAAACGGCGAGCCAGAGCGGGACGGTGATGGACGGCGGGGAAATACGAGGAGACAGCCAATTGCGGGACATCCGCCTGTGATGGATGCTCTCATATGAGCTGATGACTGAGAGCAGAACCCTCGTCGCCTTAAGAGGTTACCTGAGAGTGACGGCGCCGCTGGCTGCTCAGAGGTAATCCGAGGCCGTGCACACGCCTGGAAGTGTGCAACGGTGAAAAATAAAGGATAAGAGGGAAAATACAGGAGGGATGAAAAAGAAAATGATGCGGGTATAAAGGATGTTTGTTGGTAAATCTTTGAGGAGGAGAATTAAAGCTCAGCAGGGAGGCTTGTGTTTGGACTTGTACACTGTGTGTGTGTGTGTGCACGTGTGTGTGTGTGTGTGCTGGTCATGCAGAAATGATGACCCTGGTATTTCTGTGGCCCAGATGTGCCACGAGGTAATCTTTTATTAACCGGAGTTCAGCTGAGCTCGGCTCATTTGAGACCAGGACACGTATGTGCGTATGTGCTCGTTAACAACAACTCCGTGGGTTTAAACATGCTTATCTGTTATTGTATGTGCTCGTTAACAACAACTCCGTGGGTTTAAACATGCTTATCTGTTATTGTATGTGCGAGCTAGCAGCACACGCCTGCGTCAGCTGACTGCAGTTTCACAACTCCAACAGCGATCGGAGACACTAATTGTGAAAAAGGTTGCTCCGTCTGGAAATCCAGACGATAATTACGGTGAGTAAATGGCAGGTCCAAAGGTCAGGATCTGTAATGGTTCCGGGTTGAACCAGTGTCCCTGGAAAAGGTCATTAACGCTCCTGTGATGACAGAATTAAAGCGTTAAGATTTTAGAGCACCACATGCTGCCTTCGGGATCTTTTCCATCTATTTTTTTAAACAAAAGATGCAAATCCACATCCTGCACTTCAAGTGAAGGATGACAGGAACCAGTTACCGGACCGGCCTGCCTGCAGATTTGACCCGTCCCCGGCAAGCCCTCTTTTTTTTTTTTTTTTTGCAATAAAATATCATGGATTTGTAGTTTTTTTTTTTTTTTTTTAGTATCATCATTTCGTACGAACCACACTGAGGTCACAAACGACCGGATCTTTCTCTTCTGCTCAGAGAGGAATGTTGATTTTTAACTGTAATGCACTGCAGGAAGAGCAGGGGGCAGTATCACCTCCAGGTAGCTCACTAAAGAAGAACCACAACAAAAAGAAGAACTGCAAGAAGAAGAAAAAGAAGAAGAAGAACAACAACAACAACTGTAGGAAGAAGAAGAAGCGCAAGAAGAGGCACAAGAAGAAAATAAAGAAGCACAAGAAGAAGAAGAAGAACAACCGCTGGAAGAAGAACAAGAAGCGCAAGAAGAAGTACAAGAGGAAAAAGAACTGCAAGAAGAAGAAGAAGAAGAACAACAACAACAACAACTGCACAAAGCAGAACAAGAAGCGCAAGAACAAGAAGAAGAACTGCAAGGAGAAGAAGAACAAATACAACTGCAAGAAAAAGAACATGAAGCGCAAGAAGAAGAAGAACAAGAAGAAGAAGAAGAAGAACAGCAACAACAACAACTGCACAAAGCAGAACAAGAAGCGCAAGAAGAAGAAGAACTGCAAGGAGAAGAAGAACAAATACAACTGCAAGAAAAAGAACATGATGCGCAAGAAGAAGAAGAACAAGAAGAAGAAGAATTGCTAGAAGAAAAAAAGAAGAACAAGAACAACCGAAAGAAGAAAAAGAACAAGAAGCGCAAGAAGTAGAAGCACAAGAAAAAGAAGAAGAACAAGCACAATAAGAAAAAAAGAAGCACAAGAGGAAGACGAAGAAGAAAAAGAGGAACCGCAAGAAGTAAAAAGAGCGCAAGAAGAAGAAGAAAAAGAAGAAGCTCAAGAAGAAGAAGAACAACAACAACAATAACCGCAAGAAAAACAAGAAGCGCAAGAAGAAAAGCACATGAGGAAGAAGAAGAACTGCAAGAAGAAGAAGAACAACAACAACCGTAAGAAGAACAAGAAGCACCAGAAGAAGCCCAAAAAGAAGAAGAAAAAGAAGAATAAGAACAACAATGGCGAGAAGAAGAACAAGAAGCGCAAGAAGAAGAAGAAGCACAAGATAAAGAACTGCAAGAAGAAGAAGAAAAAGAAGGAGAACAACAACAACCGTAAGAAGAAGAACAAGAAGCACCAGAAGAGGCACAAGAAGGAGAAGAAGAAGAAGAAGAAGAGGCACAAGAAGAAGAAGTAGAAGAAGCAGAAAAAGAACAACAACAACAACAACAACAGCTGGGTTGTGGAGGTCTTGTTGCTTGAATCTGTCCCTGAGAGCAAACATTCAGGGTGTCTAAATGTGAAAAACGTTGACGTAGCCCGACCCTGAAAGGACCTGGTCGAAGAGGGAGCTGCGCTTTAGTATCTCTGTGATATTTGGACCAAAATGTTGCAGACTCTTCATCAAAACTTCAGGAAGTCATGCCAGCATTAAACACTTCAGAACGTCTCCAGTCGAGGTTGCTTTAGCGCTGACGTGTTCCTGTTCTGAGATTCACCGCTGCTTAAGGAAAAAGTTACGTACGAAAACTTTTTTCACTCACGAACCTTTACGATGCAACCTTCGTCCCAGCTGAAAGGAAAGATTAAATAATAATTCACACCCATGTCACACCAAATGGCTCTGATATGTGGAGGTACATTTATGGAAAGAATCTTTTTGGTGTTTGTTTTGGTGTTTAAAAAATGACTGAAGCTAAAAGTTTAAAAAACGACTGGAACCTCAGTCTGAGGCGCCGCATCTCCACTCAGCTGCTCTCATGTGCATTTTTAATTTGCTTCTGAAACAGCAGCGCGGCGATCCCGACATTTTGAAGTAACCTTGGAATATCCCCAAAAAGAAAGGTTTTAGCCTGACTGAAGTGGAAAACATCACATATCAATAAAAGTTAATGCTTTAAGTGCAACAGAAAAAGGTTCAGCAGAAGTTCAGTGAATATACGATGAGGCACAGAAATGCTTAACCTTAACTGTTCACAGATCTTTGCAAAGAACACACAGTTGTAACATTAACTTTTCAGGAGTCAAAGTTTCAATCGTCCACTGTGCTCTCTCAGGCTTTACACGTTCTCTTATTTAGTTTGAGGTTTATATAATTTTGTTTACAACTCCAACCTTCACATTTCTACGAACCAACAGTCTCCTGACTGACGTCAATGGAAAAGTAACTCGGGGAAAGTTTCTCTGGGATCACTGGAGGGAGGAGAAGAGGGAGGGAGGAGCAAGCTCTCCTTGTTTTCTTTTCAAATATCAAAAGATGTGATGTCATCCAGAAATCACTTACCCTGCCTTTAATGCATTGCCCTGCACGTTTCTAATGAAACCAAACCATCACACCGGAGCGCGTCTCTGATTTTTTCAGGCGTTGTGGTCTTGATGCTTCATAAAGCTGCGATCTTAAACTCACACTGGAGGGTAGAGATGGAACAGTTACTGGTATTACGGTAAAGCGCGGTAAATTTTACGCAATAATGATTACCGTTTATGTTTGACTTCATCTCATTATCGTGGTCGATTACCTGGATCTGTAATATCAGCCTCATTCAAGTCTGCGAGCAACTCGCGACTGTGTCTCACATGAATATGTAGCTTGTAACATCGGCATCGTAACGTTAGCATGGTGGAAAGTGGTGATAGCATGCAGGACATTTACCAGCCTACTAAAATGACGAAATCTAAGGTCTGGGCATATTTTGTTTTTGTTTTTTTAAGAATCCAGAGGGACAACCGTGGAGGACAGTTATCCTGTCCTGCGAGCACTTGTTTACATTTTATTGTAATTTGTAGAAGCAACTTGAAGGCTTCAGCTAAGCTAATGCAAATTCAAGCTACTACTGAGCATGTTTTGACAAGAGTAACCTGGTCGACGCGCTTCGCTAACTCACATTTCGTAAACGTTACCGTTGGGTGTTGATCAAAAAGGACCGAAACAATGTTTTCTGATGCAGTTAAAATATTAATTTATTCCATTAACTGATCCGACAACCATAACGCCGGCAGTTAGCGCCACAGCGGTCAAAAACCTTTTGCCCTTCTGGGTCCAACAGCTAACCAATAACAGGCAGCTACCTTTATACCTGACCCTCAGGTAACAACACAGCGACACACCCACAGACACACAGAGTGAACTACAATTCAGAACAACATATTTGGCTCCTAACAACTGTTTTTTCTTTATTTGCACATTTATACTTATTTTAAGGTTCCTTAAGTCCACATTTTATTTTTCTATAATTTTGAACTTCACTATAATAAATTTTTGTTCCAAGATTTTGATAATTTTGTTTGCATATTTTGACCTACTATGGTTGTTAGAGTGTTTATTTAAATTTACACCAGAGTAAAGTAGCTGCTCCTCCACATCGAGAGGAGCCAGCTCCCCTGGAGGTGTTTCGTTCATGTCCAACTGGGAGGAGGCACCAAAGCACACCTGGATGGATTATATCTCTCAGCTGGACACATGCAGGATAATGCAAACACAGAAGCCGCTTTTTTCCTTTGGTTACAACAATTTGGTCACAAAAAGCCCATCAAACAACAAAAATATCCATTCAGTCAGTCTGGGTAATCAGTGGTGCTACTCTTGAATTAAGGAAAAGTGCAGATTTTTCAATTTAGGTCCATTTTATTTTAAGCTTGAGACACAGATCCTGAACAAATAAAGCTTGCTTTGTATCCAGCAGCTCCTATAAAAAATAAAACAAAAACAATGTTTTCTTTCTTTCTTTCTTTTTATTCCTGCAGATCAATTTGGACCCGACAAATCAAAAGAAACACGCTGCAGCAAAAGAGAAAGTAAAACATGTCAATTTATGCCATCTATCCTACAGGGACGGGTGGGATGTCTCATCAATAATGCAGGTTCCTGGAGATTCAAACACATGAAAATCTGTGGTGTGATCATGCAAAGCTCAGCGGGCAGAGCCAGGCGCTGTCCCTGGCAGGGTTCGAACTTCTATTCCCCGTGGAGGCCGCTCGCGCTACGCAAACAAACCCCCCTGGATGCAAACAAACCCCTCCTGGAAGCGTGTTCGATGAAAGCGTTGCATAGAAATGAGGACGCCGCCGTCCAGATGTACGGACTCTACGGACTCTGACTTACCGAGACACTCTCCGGTGGCGTCGTTGAGGAAAAGCCCGTCCCGGCAGCTCGTCCTGCAGTAGCCGTTCTGCAGGGAGGCCAGCGCGGCGCAGGAGGTGCAGTCGGCCTGGGACGGACCGAAGCAGCTCTGGCAGGACGGGTGGCAGGCTGGGACAGAAGAGGACATGGAGGACATGGAGGACGGTGAAATACACGTTCTGCTGCAGACACAGCGGCGTAAAAACACAAAAATCCTATAACCTAAAATGCAGCAATGTCCCTTCCACTGAAACAGCAACAATAACAGGCAGAGTGAATGTATAAAAAATAGGGCTGGGCAACGATTAAAAATTTTAATCACAATTAATCGCATGATTACCCTGATTAATCACGATTAATCGCATTGTATATAGAAAATCAAAAGTAGTGTAAAGGTCACTTTTATATAAATGTTCTGCTGCCATATGATTTTAAGTGTCATAAAATTTGTTGTTCAAACACTTAACATCAGCACTTGTCAGTAACACATATTTAGCGTAAATCTCATCTTAAAAAAATGTAAAATAAAATAAATCTTATTGTCACTGCCAGGGCATTAATGTCATCCTGTTTTTATAAAAAATAAAAAAGTCTACCAAGAAAATCCTAACAAGAGGCCCCAATCTTTACATTAAAACAATTTTTTACAGGGACTTCAACTTGTCAGTTGTTACAAATAACCTTGTTTCTGTTGAATTCTCCGTCTGGGAGAACTTTAAAATGAAAATGTCCATGTTAAAGTTCTGTAACTTTATCAAGTCCGTAATTAATCTGTGTCATCATTTGTTAAATCAAAAATAAAAATTAAAAAAGTGACATTTTTTTTTCTGTTTTTTTAATCTAACACAAAAAAAAACAAAAAAAGGCCTGTTTTTTTATATTTCAATTTTTAGCAAACAGGCCACAGGACTGAATTAGTTTTTAATATTTTATTGTGTGATTTACATGACCCAGAAATGGCTTTAGTTTTCTAATGGAGGACTGGACTTTCTGTTGTCATTACACATCTGAGCCACTAGATGGAGCCGCACTGCAGTAACCAGCTAGAGAACAGCAGGACAGTGAACACATGGAGCAGATCTGATGGAACATGGAGGAATGACGTGATCAAAGTTTTGTTGGCAGTCCATAAGTTTTTTTTTCAGACAGAAATTGTTAATATTTGCTACCAGAGTTGCTACCTGAAACTGTAAAGTTCACTGATTTTTACCGTTCTCCATGTCAGTTTTAGCTTTTCCTGCATGTTTACCTGCCAGTTATTTTCCAGTTCCGCGGCAGCCAGTAAACAGACTTTTCAAAACAAAAGCATGTGAGCAACATGTGTTAACGCGCGATAAAATAAATGTCGCGTTTATAAATTAGCGCGTTAACGATAATAACACGTTAAAACTTGCCCAGCCCTAATATAGGAAACTAAACAAAACATTCATCCCCGAAAGCGTGTTCTCCTCTGTAAAACCCTCCCAGAGGAACACTGCTCATCGACGCCAGCGCTCTTCGCTCTTCAGACGATGACTTTCCCTGCTCCAACACGCTTGCCTCAAATCGCCACATCGACAGGCTTCTGACAAGCCGATGGCGTTTCCTTCATTTCAATCAGGCGCGCCGCAGCAGGGAAACGTCTGAAGGATGCAGGGCAGCCTGGACTGAAGAGCATGCTAGCTCATATCCTTATCAGGGTTTGAAAGTAATTCTTATCTGGTGCCATTGATGAGACTTGAAACAAAGGTCAATTAAAGAGTTTAATACAATCATGAATACAAAGAATCAATATGCCATGCAGAATATTTTAATCGGCCGATGGCTCACTGGATGTCAGATTCTGTCCGTTCTTATAGTCACAGAAAAGGCGGATCCTCGTTCTTCTGAGTTTTATGGCCCTTTGTCTTCGAGTCCAGATGGTAAACAGCTCTTCAGTCCAGACACATGTGGTTGTGTTTGTCCAGGAAATAAGATGTCCCTCAAATGTGTTTATCTATGCTGTCACAGACTGTTGGGGGGGTCGGGGAGGATGTTCCAGTCGTTTTAAGTCATAAAACCTAAGCTGAGGAACTCACGGTCATAAAAGAAGACTGCATTCCTACATGTCATAAAGTTCAGTTTTAACAGTTAAACAGTCCTCAGATAATTTTAACCCTAACAGTGTTTACACTAGATGCTTGCGAGACGCTCCTCTCATTTCTCCCCGTTTACGCGTTAAGGAGCTTCTCGTTCAGCGCTGAGGTCTGAATCGAGTTGAGAGCTGGAACGCTTCCACGTAAACACTGATGCGGCTTAAAAGGTATGACCGAGAGGAGGAGGGTTACATCACAGCACTGGGTTCGGAGGAAGCCGTCGCTTATAAGGAGCAAAAATGCACTCGAAGGTGAATCAGGACGCCATGAGGCCTGACCCCCCCACACCCCCCCACCCCCCCCCCCCACCCCCTCCTCCTCCTCCTCCTCCCTCCATCCTTTCACCGTTTAATTTCATCGCCAATTAACTCTGATGACAACGCTGCTTTGTCATTATGAGCCACATTAAATAGCAATTTGAATCACTGCCATTGTAAGCAGTACAGTTAAATTAAAAAAAGAAAAATCACAGTGTTGCACTGCCCGACATGACGTTTGAAAAAACCAATCCCTCAATCAGGATCGCTTCCAATGAGTCCATCGGCGCCGACGAACACGTGGCCAAGTGGCGTTTCCAGCAGGATGCTTATCGAGAACACCTTCTTCTTCTCTGCTCGGATAGAGATAAGAGATCTGCTCCCGCTTATTACCGTGCACTTATTTATTATTTTCTTCGAGATGGACAATAAACTGAAAGAGACCGGAGACAAAGCGAGTAAACGTTGGACAGAAGGCGCCGTCGCTCTCTAAATGAGGTCTGAGATGGCGAACAGAGCGGAGGTAATGAATGAGAGATTAGAGCAAATGGATCTTCATTAAGGAGTCGGCCAAAGAAGGGGGGGGGGGGGGGGGGGGGGGGGGGGGGGGGGGGGGGGCACGAGAGCCCGACTGAGCTCCCTTCAGTTGTTAACATGTTATTGTACTAATAGAACAGTAGGTTTCATTTTGTGGGATGTTCGATGTCTGATAGGAGTTAATGCGGCCACAGTGATTCTTAATCTCCTTTGGAGGATTCAAACACGACCGAACATCCTCGCTCTGCAATCACGAGAAAAAGATACAGTTGTGCTCGACGGGATCGGCGTGCCCTCCTGGACCCCGAACCGTGAAAAGCTTTCACCGCCAACCTCTGCGGGAAACGGATTAAAGCCGAAGGCTCTGATCCACAGCGCTGACGAGACGGGAAAAAAATCCTGTTAGCCGACCAAAGTAGCAACAGCAACACCAAAAATCACCTTAAAGCTGCTTCTTTTTTTTTTTTTTGTGGGTTTACATATTTGTGTGTCTATGCAGGGCAGCATCCAGCCTCGACACAATGGACCTCTGTGAAGACATCTTTCTTTTTGTGTGCACGCTAAGAGGACTTAAAGTCGTGTAAAATCCAGATACCGTATTTTCTGGACTATAAAGCGCACCTGAATATAAGCCGCACCCATTAAAATATAAACGAAATATACATTTTGTCACATATAAACCGCACCGGACTATATGCCGCCGGTATCCAGGCTGAGAAATAAGATATTTACATCGAAAGATTTTGTACCGTAAGTGTTTATTCACATACCTGAACTGATTGTTTCTGAACAGAACCTGTAACACGGCAGTAAAAGTTCTGATCAAACAAAACAGAAAAGTCATTGATGATTTATTCATTTCCCTCCTGCACACTAAAACCAAGTTGCTTTATTTTTCCTCCTCCTGTGTACTGAAACCCCCCCACACAGCAAAGACATCCAGAATGGACCAGCGAAATGGACCCGTATCTGGGTCCACTTGCACTAAGTGCCGGATCCGCTTTGGAGCCGGATCACGGACCTGCTGGCTCCACGCTGTGTTCGTTCCGTATCTGCGATTAAAACCTTACCTCTGTGGCGGGTCCACTCAGAACCCTGAAATCAGCTGGGGAACCAACAAACTGACTGGACAAACTGATAAATCCAGGTGTGTCTGAGTAGCTACAATGGTCAGACACACCTGGATTAATCAGTTTGTCCAATAATAACAGGTATTGATGCTCACAAAATGAATGTAGAGTAGCATAGCCAACATAGGCTACTTAACAAAAACAGAATAGCCTTTAACTACTTGGTTTGTTTTTTGTTTTTTGCACTTCCTGCTAGAGCGCCCCCCTGAGGGCTGAAAAAAAATTCATAGAAAAGCCGCATCTCTGTATAAACCTCATGGTTTAAAGCGTGGGACAAAAGTAGCGGCTTATTGTCCGGAAAATACGGTATTCTGCCTGTTATTCATGCCTTTTTTCATCATACCTTAGAGTTAAGACTCTTGCTTCTTCATTAATAGTAAACAGCCATCAGCGTTTCAACTCTCTACTTAAAACCCCTCTTAAACATGAGCGAAGCCTTGCTCGGATAAGCAAAGCATTCATTTGCAACAATTTAAACGAAACACAAAGGAACCTGACCACCAGTGGGGGACCATCAGTCGGCTGTTACGTTACTTCGGCATTTCCATCCACAGTACTTTCTAAACCTGGCACACTTTAACGCAAATCATGACAAGATTGTGCTTTTAAGAGGACAAACTGCAAAAAACAAACTGCAGACAGGAAAGATGAATTTCAGTATTTGACAGTTCTCAAGTATCGTCTGCTGGCGTCGTGTTTCGAGGATTATTACTTGTGACCGAGTCTGCATTTGCATGGTTGTACGAAGCTGTGGTCCTCCATCTAGCTAGCCCGTCGGTGTTAACATGTGCATGGGTGAAGAGCCACAGCGACACACACGTAGGGGTGAGTATTGGCAAGGACCTCGCAATACGATATGTATCATTATACTTGGGTCACAATACGATATTATCTTAATATCGCAATATCACGATATATTGCGATATTCTACCCAATTAATATCAAAATTAAAAGTAGAGATAAAAAAATCAAGTTGCTGTATATGTTCATCAGATGATATTGATCATTCAGAGGACAAACTGAGTCAAAACTATTTGCTTCAAAACAACCTATTTATTTTTTATTATTAGTGTTTTTGCACATTTAAGTGAATTAATGAATTTTCCTAAAAAAATCGATATTAGGAGCTGAAAAATTGATATTATATTGGGAGGCCGAAAATCGCGATATATCGCCAAATCGATTTTTTTTCACACCCCTATTAGACAATGTGTTTAAGATTTCCCATCATGCTACTTGAACCAGGTGCTAAGCTACAAAATCCTTCTGTAGCAGAGTTCATCTATTTTAATCACCTTAATGGCTTTATAATGTGAAAACATGTGTTTTTTTGGTTTTATTCAACTGCTCCATGTAAGTATTTTTTTATTACAGTAACATGGAAACAAATGTGGCTCTTATAATACTGATGTCACTGATATGGGAAGATTAAAAAAAAGGAAAAATTGAATAAAATAAAAACTAAAGGACTTTCAAATCACATGAGCCAATATTTTATTAACAACAGAACATAGATAACATGTTTAAACTAAGAAATTTACCCTTTAATACACTAAATAAATTTTAAACAATTTAAATGAAAATTAAACAATTTTCCTAAAAAAAATCGATATTAGGAGAAAAAAAAACCAAAATCGACATTATATTGGGCTGTCAAAAATCGCGATATATTGCCAAATCGATTTTTTTTCACCCCCCTAGACACACGTCTCACCTTGGCACTGGTCGTCCTGGGTGAAGAAGCCTGGAGGGCAGGTGGCGTCGCAGCGGCCCTCGTGCAGCCTCAGCGGGGACGAACAGGAAGTACAGTTGTCTGCAGATGAACCGGTGCAGCGCTGGCAGGAAGGATGACACTCTGGAAGGACACACACACAAAAAAACAACAAAAACTGATGTGTATTCAGCACAGAAGATAACGACAAAAAAGAAGACAATAAGATACATTTACAGCGCCTTATTCAGCACCCTTGAACTTTTCATCCTGTATAATAATGAAATTTGTTGGATATTTTATACTTTTTTAACAAATAAACTGAAAAATGGGGTGTACAGTATTATTGGGGCCCCCTTGCGTTAATCCTCTGTAGCGCCACCTTCTGCTGCAGTTCCAGCTCCAGTCTCTTGGGGTTTGTCTCTATCAGTTTAACACATCCAGAGACTAAATTCTGGTCCATTCTTCCTGTAAAACAGCTGGAGCTCAGTGAGGTTGGATGGAGAGTGTTTGTGAACAGCAGTCTGCAGCTCTTTCCACAGATTCTGGACTGGATTCAGGTCTGGACTTTGACTTGGCCGTTCTAACACCTGGATACGTTTAGATTGTAGATTTGTCTTCATGTTTTGGATCATTGTCCTGTTGGAAGATAAATCTCCGTCCCAGTCTCAGGTCTTCTGCAGACTCCAACAGGTTTTCTTCCAGAATGCTCCTGTATTTGGCTCCATCCATCTTCCATCAGTTTTAACCATCTTCCCTGTCCCTGCTGAAGAAAAGCAGGCCCAGACCATGATGCTGCCACCACCATGTTTGACAGTGGGGATGGTGTGTTCAGGGTGATCAGCTGTGTTGCTTTTACTCCAAACATATCGTTTTGCATTGTGGCCAGAAAGTTTGATTTTGGTTTCATCTGACCAGAGCTCCTTCTTCCACATGTTTGGTGTGTCTCCCAGGTGGCTTGTGGCAAACTTTAAACCAGACTTTTTATGGATCTCTTTGAGAAATGTCTTTCCTCTTGCCACTCTTCCATAAAGGCCAGATTTGTCCAGTGTAGACTGATTGTTGTCCTCTGGACAGACTGTCCCACCTCAGCTGTAGATCAGTTCATCCAGAGTGATCATGGGCCTCTTGGCTGCATCTCTGATCAGTCTTCTCCTTGTTCCAGATGAAAGTTTAGAGGGACGGCCGGGTCTTGGTAGATCTGCAGTGGTCTGATACTTCTTCCATTTCAGTCTGATTACTTGCTCAGAGCTCCTTGAGATGTTTAAAGCTTGGGAAATCTTTTTGTATCCACATCCAGCTTTAAACTTCTCCACAACAGTATCTGGGACCTGCCTGGTGTGTTCCTTGGTCTTCATGATGCTCTCTGAGCTTTAACCAGAACCCTGAGACAATCACAGAGCAGGTGCATTTATATTTTTAGACTTGATTCCACACAGGTGGATTCTATTGATCACCATCAGTCATTCAGGACAACATTGGATCATTCAGAGATCCTCACTGAACTTCTGGAGTCAGTTTGCTGCTCTGAAAGTAAAGGGGCCCAATAATATTCCACGCCCCACTTTACAGTTTTTTATTTGTTAAAAAAGTTTAAAATATCAAAAAAATTTCATTCCACTTCACGATTGTGTCCCACTTGTTGTTGATTCTTGACAAAAAATGAAAGGTTTTATGTTTGAAGCCTGAAATGTGGCAAAAGGTTGAAAAGTTCAAGGAGGCCAAACACTTTCGCAAGGGACTGTATGTGAATATATTATTTAAAACATGTTTTAATTATCCATCCTTTCTTTTTCCTTCTGAAATAGTGCATTTTTTCTCTCAACCTCCCAGAAAGGGAGACATTATAAGTTCCTCAACACTTTCTGTCTAAAAAAAAAAAAAATTAACCGCTGTTTTTGTTTGTAGTATGCACATCAAACAAAAAAAAAGAGAAAAAACTTGCAATAATCTCTGTTAGCGCGACTGAACTGAGGCCAGTTTGTGTTGCTATTTTCATTAATCTGCCGCCACTTAACTGGATCTTGTTCCTTCCCTGCTGGCATTCATGCCATCTTATTCTCAGGAGTTGTTATTCAGCTCTGCCAGCCAGAAGTAATGCAATGCTCAGATGAAAAACCTCCGTCCTAATACCGGAGCCAGCGCCGGGCCCAGACTGGACCCGAGCCAGCAGTGACGCCTGAAACACGCTCGGACTACCAGCGTTAAATAATGAAACATAACCCCGCCACGAGGATTTACATGTCAAAGACACTCTGAGTTATGTGATTAAAGGCTGTATGGGGTAAAACCTGCCCTTCAAACGGCATAAAGGATTAACAGCTCGTGCTGTGATGTCAGAGGAAGACGGGGTCACGCTTTGCTGCAATTCAAATACTGAGAATTTTCTCAGGACGTTAAGAGGCTAATCAAGTACAAGTATTTATTAGTCTATTGAGTTCAGTCTGTTATGTGCAGCGTATCAGCAGGGCGTCGTCATAGCGGCATGACGGGAGCCGCAACCCATGGATGGTAAGACGTACGACCCCGGAGCATAAGATGAGTGAGAGCGAGGAAGACGAGTGGAAGAACGATGGAGGAGGATGAAAGTAGAGAAGGTGGAGCGACACGTCTGACTGCCCTGCTCTCATAAGCATCGGTTTCCAGATCAGTAGAGGTCAAAGGTGCTAGCTCCTACCCACAAACTGCGGGTATAGGAACCGCCGCTAACCGCTAATGGAATCTTCCGCTAGCTAAAGCCGCTACCCTTTATGCTGACTCCCTTACTCACTTTGTAGGTGTGGCAATGGGCGTGTCTTCTGCCCTTTCCGCAAACTCAAACACAAACTTGCAATTGTGGGTTTAGGGCAACATGCATATCGGCGCGTACAAGAGCGCGTCCAAATGGCATCAATTGGCGTCCACCTGGTCACATGTGGACGTGCACAAACGTCTCTACCTCTTGAATTAACTCTTCTATAAAAAGCGTGATTTGGCCTCAGTTGAACCCCTGAGAAAATAGAGATCGTCTTAAACGTCTTGCTCACCAGTTAAACCATAAACGACCAGAGCGTGTTTACTGGGAGGACACCAACTATCTGGGACTTTCAGGTAGCTGATAGGAACTGTCTGTGTAAAAATATTTATATGAATATATCAGTGCAGAGGAGGAGGAGGAAGGAAGAGGAGGAAGCTCTACAGCAGAGTCCCAGACGAGCTGCACATGAGCTGCTCTGATCTGGATGAAAAGATGCTCCATAGCGGTTAGCGGGTAGCGCAACCTGCTCTTAAAGGCAATGGCTACTGACGCACAGATTGGTTTAACAGGTGGAACGCCCTAACCACTCCTATGCATAATGTAGCGTCTAGCGCGGGTGGGATAGCGGGTTTAGCAAGGTGGAAGATTGCATTCTTTGCAGGGGAACGCCCCTCCCGCTACCTGCTATCCCTTTATAGTGGCTTTAGGAGATCTGGCAGAAGATCGGGCCCTTCATCTCCGGTGCGAGGCCTTAAGTCATGGTGACTGACAGTGACAATCATCACAGCCTCAAAACACCAATATTTTTGTTGTATTTATTTAAGCCATCCGACGTAGCAACACAGCTTCTGACCACAGGGGGGCAGAAGATCGCGAGAAAGTTCCTGACGCAACACGTGCATCTGTACCGGAACGAAGTGATATTACAGGATGTGTCGGACCCTCCCCACTTAATAGCACAGTAGTGTGCACGGTCAACGCAGCAGCAGGGCGATACGCCCCCACATGGTCAGAAGCTGCATTACTAGTTAGATTGGCTTTAATAAAATAAAAAGGGAACAAAAAAGACAAAAAGATGAACCAGGGGACCTGACAAAGGATCCAAAAAGCCAAAACACTGCCATCAACAGAGTTACTTTGAATATTTTCTGTTTTTTTTTTTCTTTTTATTATCATTTCCTGAAATGCATCAAGGTAAAACATTACAGTGATCCCTTGTTTTTCGCGGTTAATAGGGACCGACACCCCTCTGCAAAAATCAAAATCCGCAAACTGGAGCCGGAGCCCCCCAAGCCTAAATAATGTGTTTAAAAAATGTTTAAAAACCGCAAAAAAGTAGCGAGACACTGCAGTGAAATAAGACAAAGGCTCAACTGTGGTCTTTCTGTTACCTTCACAGCCTCTGGTCTCTGAACCGTAGTAAACAAACTGCTGATATTGTGCTATTTTTGGCTCGTAATTAGCTGCTAACACGCTAACAACAACAAAAGAAAAAGTCTGGTTTTCTCTACATGGAACGGGAACTTTATTCTGGCACTGCAGGAACTTGTAACATCACACAAGTTGTATTGTTGGGCTCCTGTCTACGGAGCGACTCTGGTGACATTTGATTAAAAAAATAATAATGCGTGGCCACAGGATAATTATAGTAGCCATTTTCAGATTGATTATTGCTTGCTTGATTCATACTTTAACCAACAAACATGGACACTTCTGACTTAATTTCATTTTATTTTAATATAGTAATGAATTACAATGACATTCTTAAGGCACTTGCGGTTAGGCATGGAGTATTGCTTAGCAAGAGACACTTAATTTGGCTGCTCAACTATCTCGTGGCCACGCATTAATTATCTCATGGCCACGCATTAATTTTTTTTTTTTTAATCAAATGTCACCAGAGGGGCTCCGTACCTGTCGGTTAACAGAGAATGTAAATCTATACACGCTGGGCTGCTGTTGATGCTCACTACACTTTTCATCTAACCCAGTTTTCTTCTGCCATCCCACGACACACATACTACATTACCCATAAGGCCACCCTCTTAAAGGGGCCAGGCTGACTCACAGCATTTCTTCGCTGCGAGAGAACGCGCACAACATCCTGTGATGTTTCCGCGATTTTTTTTTTTTTTTTATTATATTATATATTTCAGAAAAATCCACGAATAACTAAAACCGCGGAACCTAAAGCGCGAATTGGCGAGGGATCACTGTATTGTGTTTCTGCCGCGCAGCGAACCCATTTCATTTCAATAAAAGAGCAACCCGAAGGTCTGAATAGAGAAGGGCCATTACTTTGTTTTGAATCTTTAAATGTTCGGGGTTCTGGCCTGGACGTTTTAACTCCAGCTCCCTGGATCATGTACCGTCGCTCACATGCCCCCCCCCACACCAGCTGCCCTGAAACGGGCCTTTGTGTGCAGCCTTTGATGTCCACTTTGGCAGCATGAAGACAAATAGCTGGGCAGCGTTATCGGCCCTGGCAGCCACGTACCGACTGGTCCATGCCGCCGCCGCCGCCGCCGCCGCCGCCGCTACTGCTGATGGACACAAAGCCTGTCACCAGCTGGCCAGGAGCCCCACCTTTGTTGCATGAATGTGCACATATTTCACTGTTTTTGTCTTTCCGGATTCCTCTACAGAGCCGCCGGCCGCAGCCAAGACACACGCGGGCGTGACGGAAAACTGGCGAGAGCGAGGCGGGCGGTCTGCCCGAGCAGAAAAAAAAAGTGCCCTTTTGTGAATTCCTCAGTGTCAGAAGAAAGACTTTTTAAAGTAAACGGCGGTGTCAACGGACACACAGAGCGTCCTGCAGTTTACCCACAATCCCCTTCTGCCGCGTCGGCATCGTTTTTGAGCTCTGCCATCCCTGCTCGTGTGGCCAGACACACATTAAACACACCTGATGTCAAATGGCGTTCATTATTAGAGAAAGAGCAGGAATGATGGGGGCTCCCCTCTCTTTTATTGCAGCTCGGATATCTAATTTGTTGCGAGGTGGAGAACGCATATTGATTCCTGCAGCAACCAAATTCACGGTATGTGCAATCTCATCACACATTATGTGGCACGCCAGCTCAGAGAATCAGATTCATTACTTTGTTTTGTGCTGATGGGGTCATAATTTGAGGTGGGCGCAGTCGATGAGGTTCTGATTTAGTTCGGGGGTGCAGGCGCCCCTCAACGCCCCCCATAAATGATCCTCCCGGTACAGTACGCAGCGCATCATCGCAGAAGATGGAGCAGATGCACGGCTGCACGGCCGTATCTCATTTCTACCAGGTGTCATTCGTATCGATTCTCCTGTGTTGCGGGGGGCTGCAGGTCTGTCGCTTTCGCTGAGACGCAGTTTTTTGAGGAGCGATAACCGCTCGGAGTTGCAAATACATCAGGACGAATGTGCTGTTTCGGTCTCGCCAGACTCATATCTGCCGTCAGGAGGAAGTTTCTGTCATCATTCCTGCCCTCCGATCACTGAAACTGCGTTGAAGCTGCTTTATTAAACAGCAGAACATCTCTGCACTTCTGTTCTGGACGGATGGAGATGCCAGACGTCTGGTTTCTATCATCCCTTACCTGTTCTACCTATTTTCTATTAGAGGTGGGCGGATCGATCCAAATATCAATAATATCGATACCAACGCTGGTGTTGATATTGAACAATACTCGTGTAAAAAGATCGATAGTCAAGCGCTTTTTTTCTCCCACAAGCACTGACTGAGTGTTTACATGGGAAGTTTAATTCCTCTTTAACAGCTGTGGAAGTAATTAATTACTAATACTCAAATTACTGTAATTAAGTAGTTTTTTGGGGTACTTGTACTTTTATGAGTACATTTTCAAGTCTGTACTTTTACTTGAGTATTCATTATGCCATGGAATCTACTTAGTTACTTTTAAAATCATAGTTGAGTACTGAGTACAATTTTAATTAATATCCAGACCTTTTATCTGCATTTTTGTAGCCAGTAAGGTGATTTGATAGCAAACAAGCTGATGAAACCAAGGACAAAACAAAAAAGGGATGTTAATTATTGATCTTTATTTGATTCTGTGTTAAGAATTTAACCAGTTAAAAATGTATTCCTGAATATTTAATCAATAGTCGTGGCAGCAACTGCACCTCATCTAATTTTTTTTGTCTGCCTGAGACATTTGCTGAAGAGGGAAAAAAAAAACTAAAAATGAAAGAAAAGACAAAAAAAAAACAACCA
Organism: Hirundichthys speculiger; assembly: GCA_018398805.1. Lineage (NCBI taxonomy): Eukaryota > Metazoa > Chordata > Actinopteri > Beloniformes > Exocoetidae > Hirundichthys > Hirundichthys speculiger. The sequence goes on from JAGFBZ010000254.1 coordinate 113,319, forward strand.
ATCAAAATGAGGGAAAAAAAGACTTGTTTTGTATCTTATCAGTTATTAATGATTATTTGTTAGCGTTCTAACTATTGAAAAAAGCAAAATGCAGCAAATTGAGAGCCCTAGTCTGAAGAGGTGACAGTGACATCACTGGTTAATAGAAGCTAATCCTCTGAGTAGTTTTTTGATGAATACGCTGTACTTCTACTTAAGTATTTTTCAAACACCAGTACTTTTACTTGTAATTGAGTAATATTTTAGCAATGTAACAGTACTTGTACTTGAGTACAGATTTTCAGTACTCTTTCCACCACTACTCTTTAATTCAGAATTAAAATTAAATCCGATTTAAAATGAATAAAAGTTACCATGTAAACACCTAATTCCGAATGAAAATGTCCATTCTGAATTAAACTTAATTCCGAAGTAAGTGGCTGGTTTATTCTGATTTTAAATCCGAATAGAATAATTCCGCGGTCATGTATACACTCATTCCGCTTTAAATTAATTCCGATCTTTCTGTGCATGCTAGTTCTCTTGCCCGTCTGTTGTGATGACGCTTATATTTCGCGCTGGGCTTGTTTTCGAAAACAAAACATCGACATGATGTTGTCGTGCTGCTGCTTCAAAAATAAAATCAAAACAAATCCAAAAAGGATGCTAATAATGTAGTCCTCCATGTTGTTGCTAATCGAGTAAGTTTGTTTTCTTCCAGTAGACGTAAATATGTAAAGACGTCTGCCCCCCCATCCAATCAGAACCCTTCCCAACCCCCAGACCTTAAGCAGAATTGGATAAAGCCGAACAAACATGTTTTCCATGTAAACCTCAATTCGGAATTACTATTTCCATGTAAACTCGAAGGAAAATAGTTTAATTCTGAATTATTTAATTCGGAATAATTAATTCCGAAATAAAAGACATCATGTTACCGTGGCCATTATCTTTTAAGTTTGTTCACTGTCACAACACAATCCACTACACAACACCTCCCACACTTCACAACCCAGAACACACCACACCCTCACTGTCGCGTCTCTTTAAATGTCTTGTCTTTAAATGTTTCACTGCTGGTGTTTTTTAGTCCTCTCTGACGAAATCAGGATTTAAGATGTTAATAAAGACGTTAGAAATTACTGCCAGAGAGGACTGAAGGACACATTCACCCTTCACACTCACAAAAAGAAAAAAGTCTGCTATAAGATTAAATTGCATATACATGCTAGATGGTTTTGCTAGACAATGGCACTAACCATGCCAGAAAAAAACACACACAAAAAAGTGTTCATCCTCTACACAGGAGGGCTGCTGGAGGATGGACACTCGATAGCTCACCAGCTCCCGGCGCCTTAACGTGCACATTCATGTGCACGTGTAAAACGCCGGACTCTCGCTCATGTTTACACGTCCTCCTTTGCTTCGGGAGAATAGCTGCAGAACAGACGGCCGGTTATCTATTAGAGCACCACGTGCACAAAACGCACACAAAACCCCAGTACAATGGGCCGCATTGTCCCCCGATAAATACCTGAACCCGCTGATACTCGGCTGAGGGAAACCTTTGTTGCTGAGAAGAGATTAACTGGCTCGTATCGCAGCGTGCAGAGCCTTCACCGAACACATCGTCAGCACGGCTACACCGAGTTCACCTGGAGCGAACCAGGGGAATAAAATATACCTGATAACTCTTACAAATGATTTTCAAATCAGGTTTAGGTGGACTTTGCCCCAGCTACAACACAAACAGAGGAGGAAGGGAACCTGGTCGGGATATTTTCTTAAAAAATAAAGCTTCAAGGGACCAGAAGTTGGATAAAGCAGGTAAATCCATCAAAAGAAACAAGCGTGTTGGTTGAAATCTTTAGTTTAACTAACTCTGGCCTCCTCAGCCGTCTCCTCCAGCTCTTCAGGGAGGATAACGAAGCCAGTGCCCTGGGTCTGCCTCGGGGGTCTTCTCCCAGCTGGACAGGCCCGAAGCACCTCCTCGGGGAGGCGTCCAGGAGGCGTCCTGACCAGCTCCCTCCCAGATAATCAAACCTCTCACCCAGCGGAGGACAGTAATTTCAGCCTCTTGTGTTACGATCTTGTTCCTTCGTTCACTGTGAGGGAAGGAACACGGATCGACTAGTAAATAGAGGCCAGAGTCCCAGATCTGGGCCCAGCAGAGACCCAGATACTGGGCAGACTGGTGGTAAAGGGCAGGCCAACAATGGAGCAACATGTTGTGGGTTATCAGAGTGGGAATCCTATAAAAAAAATGCATGCAGTCACAGTTTGCAGGCTTTTGCACAACATATCTAAAAAAAACAAAAAAAAAAACCCACACTAATTTATTATATTGTAGTTAATGATATTATACTACCGAATTTTCCGGACTATAAGTCGCACTTTTTTTCGTAGGTTGGCTGTTCCTGCGAGTTATACTCTTTTCTATGAAAAAAAAAAAAAAAAAAAATTCACAGACAGCCACAAGAGGGCACTCTAAACTTACGCACCGATATCTCCTACTCCTTAACAATTAAAAATTTAAACATTAGCTTACAAAGACAACTGAGAACGACTAAAAGAAAATCATATTCTGCAGACTACAAGCTGCAATTCGTTTGCAGCTGAAAACAGTAATCGAGCAGCAGAGGGAAAGTTTGGAGTAAGTGGAAAAACTTGTTAGGGTCTGGTGTAAAGCAGAGGCTAGCCTAAGTGCGATGAAAAAAAAACAGAAAAAGCTAATTGCGGGCTCAAAGCTAGCTGGCCACAGCTAGAGGAACGAGTTAGCAGAAACCGAGAGGGTGCTGCTAACTCGTTACTCTAGCTGTAGCCACCTAGCTAGAGGAACGAGTTAGCAGAAACCGAGAGGGTGCTGCTAACTCGTTACTCTAGCTGTAGCCACCTAGCTAGAGGAACGAGTTAGCAGCAACCGAGAGGTTGCGCCATGCAACTTTTCTGCAAGCTTTGGAATGAATCGACCAAACGTGGTCTTCAGTGACAACTGAGACCATCCTGTCTGGATTTAAAGGCTGGAATAATTGGAACAGGAAGTGATTCTGAGTCTGAAGAGGAAGCTCAGCTTTGTCTTCCTCCAGAGTTGCCGGAGTTATTCAGAAGTGACACTGAGAACGAATAATTCAACGGATTTAGTGATGTGGAGTGAGATTACTTGTTATTAATTACAGTAAAGACACACTTGTTTTATTCTTTGGGCTAAAGTTACGTAAAACTGCTTATGTTACATAAACACTGGACACCTTTTCTGTTCATGTAGCTGATTAGCCTTCATTGTGTTAGCATATTTTACACCTTTTCTGTTTCTTTATTCTTTTATTAATGCTAAAACTTGCCTTCCAAGATGACGTAATGTCTGTTTTTGGTCAAGTAGTTTGTAAAATAAATTACCCGCAAAAATGCGACTTATACTCCAGTGCGACTTATGTATGTTTTTTTCTAACTAATTAAACATTTTTATCCCAGTGCGACTTACACTCTGGAAATTACGGTAATATTTAAAATGGTAAATGGACTGCACTAATATACCGCTTTCTCCACGCCATCAAGGTGCCCTCAAAGTGGTTTACACTCACATTCACATTCACACACCAGTGGGAGGCTGCTACAATGGAAGGCGCTGCCATGTGGACAGTTGGAGCCGGGATCGAACCGCCAACCTTTCAGTGATTGGACAACTGAGCTAAAGCCGCCCAAAAACAATCAACATGGCTGCAGAATCGCCAAAATCACTTTAGATCAACGACATGTTGCTGCAAAACTGTTAACTGTCCAGACTAGTCTGGCCGTGGCTCCGCCTCCAGTACGTGCTTCCTTTCTCTTCTGATTGGCTGAATGCTTATCCAGCATCGTCTGGACGCAGCTTCTTCCAACTTCACCCTGGAAATCAAGGTTGAATGCAGATGAATCAGACTGAGTTTGTGTGTCGTCGGGGTAAAAGTCGGTGATCATCAAAACCAGATTCAAGGTCCAGTTGAGGCGCCCCATGGTTGACCGCTGCTACTCATTGATCTGCACCGGTCTCCTCCGGGGTGATTAAAGAAATCCAAAACCGCCAACAGCTTTAAAAAAATAAAATAAAATCGCAGGTAAAGTAAACAAAATCTACTTTGAAGCTTACTTGCTCTGAACCTGCTCGGGGGCCGAAACATGTCAGAGTATGACCTAACGACCTCCGAGACCAAAGTCAAGCAGACCCCTGACCTGCTGCTGCAGGAATAAGTTCCCAGAATGCTCAGGTGTGATGCAAAATGAACAACCGCATCTCTTAGTCAAAGGTAAAAAGACCTACTAGCTGATTATTTAAATAAAAAATCATTTTGTCCTGTAAAGTATAATTTCAGGATGGGGGTCGAGTACAACACCAAACAATTAAGTAGTTTTCTCGTCTCGCTAATAGTTTCATTACAAAGCAAACGCCACAGCAATTTTGCAAAAAGCACAAACAGAAACCAACAAATAACAACGTCTCTGAGCTCCGAAGTCTCCATCGGTTACCAGGCAACAACAAAAGCTTTCTTCAAAATACCCTGTAATTGACTTGGTCCTGATTACCGTTTCACTCTCAGATACTCAGCCTTTCTGCTCTAAACTGGCGGGAAAGAAAGATCCGCCACAGTCTGAGAACATTTAAAAAGAAACATTGAGAGATGCTTTCTTTGTCTTCAGCCTCGTGTGCGTCACGGTTTTTCCGACAGCGTCTCATTTCAGTTTCTAATGACAAACAACGGTGTAGCTTAGCGGACGCGCAGGCAGAACTTCGTACTTGCGTCTTTTCAGTGACGGATTGTGAGCTGGTGATGCATTTCTTCCTGAAAATGTGACAAATAATATTTACCACGAAGTTTTTTCCACTCAGCCTCATAAATTTCAACAGCGTCGTGCCATAAATCCTGCATTTTTGTCAAAAGGTATGGCATTGAGCCGCATGATTTTATTGCAACTCTGATTGGAAACTTCAACATGAATCAACTTGAGGTTTCACTTTTATTTTTCTTCTAATGTCTCATGACGTCCTAAAGGCTTTAATCTTATTTTCTCCTTCTTTTCTCCTTCTACTGGAGCTCAACCAGGAAGTAGGTTTGTTGCAGTTCCTCTACTGACCACTAGATGGCGGTTGCAAAATCCCCATCAACTCCCTAAGCTAAAAAAGCCATAGGCGTAATTTATGGGGGGGGGGGGGGGGGGGGGGGGGGGGGGGGTTGCGACCCACCCAGTAATTTAAACCAGCCACCACAACCCCCCCAATATCATATCATAATTATTTTAAATGAGTGTTAGGTATTATAAACACAACAATGTGGTAGATTTTCTAAAAAGTGACAAAGGCAGAACCATGTTGCTGTTTGATACATACATCCAGATAAGTTGGACCTCTTAGACAGAAAGTCAGTGTGCAAACAGTTTATTTCTGTTTCACAGAGGCGTAAGCAAACGTCTGGTGCTGGTGGGCAGTGAGATAAAACACACATCAGTAAAGCAAAGAATGCAAAATAGAAAATTTAGTTAGTAAGTTCAAAAAATATACAATCCTGTTGGATTGTAAGGTGTGTTGTATTGTAAAGTTGAGGTTTATGGTTAAAACCTTTGATACTTTATTATTATGTGTGTTCTTTGGACAAATAAACCTAAACCTAAACCTAGTTGTAAATGTGATTTATGCTATATTTCCACTATTGATCCGTCTCTACCTGAGTGGCTCATGCAACCTGAGTCACTCAACCCCCCCAATGTTCAAGTTACAGCCTTGAAAACAGCCAACTTTGCAACAGAATTTTTACATATTTACAGCCTGTTGGAAAAAGTTTCTTTCTATAATTAGATTTGTACCACCTCAAGGAAGAACCGGCTTCTAACAAAGCTCTGGGTCACATGACCATTAGTCCAGCGTACACAGGACGACCCCGCCGCCTTAAACCATCCATTTTGAGCAGAGCTCTAAAACATGGTTTGAACAGGATGCTTTCTACTGGATCTTTGGACTGTTTTTGACCAAAACATGTCACAGACCTTTCATGAACACCTTGTAAACCTTTAAAAAAAAGGGATGAAATACATCTTTGTTACTGTTTCAAAGGCCTGTGTGTTCATCTCTTTGTTCACTATTGGTATTAAATGCCAGAGTGGAATTACAAAAGAAAAATACTTCATTTCCCAAAAAGAGGATCTTCTAACCGCATTAACAAAAGCCAGTTCGACTGAGAAACGTTGTCCTCTCCATATTGAGTAAGTATTTAAAATTCAACCTTTAGCCAGGCAGCTGCCGTGAAACCACAGCGTGTGTTTTATCTCCCTCAGAGGTAAAACTCCCAGCAGCTCCAGCAGATGAAAAGTGAGCCGAGGGGACAGTAAAGCTGAGCGACAACACCACTGCTGCCCGGCGACTTGGCTGCGTTTGAAGGAAGGCAGAAGCTCCAACAAACGGCCTCGTTGCTGCCAAACGCCGGCTGCAGCTCGATCATCACCACAGACTCTGAGTTCGGTCGGACATAGAAGGAAAGTTAAGAAAACTGATCCCGGTCCCTTCCTCTGTCCCCTCCTGCTCACCGTTACCCTAATTCTGCAGAAAACATCAATAAATAGATTAAAAGCAAGCCTCCTGGCTTTCTGGCGAGCAGGCGGCGGTGGCGGCGGCGGTGGCGGCGGCGGCGGTGGAGTGTGGCTCTTTTGTGAGCGCTGCTCGGTGGAGTGATAATTATCCTCACTTCAGAGACTAGCCCTTCAAACCTAAAACCCTGATAAAAATGTGTCCATTTCACACACAATTTCACAGGAACAAATTACCTAATCAGTCGTTTCCACGCGCCATCTTCTCTCCTGAACGTGCACACACACACGCGCGCGCACACACACACTATTCCAGATCCATTTTTAATTCCAACATTCATTTGAAACTTTTAGGATTCAGGTGCAGCTGTACCGCTGGTGGAAGCTCACAGTTTCTAATCCTGGTGCCAGTTCAACAGTCCGACTGACGTCTAGAAATACATCGGGGGAGGGGATGGAGGTGATTTAGTCAAAGTATTTCCCATCATGCCTTTACTTGGCTGAACAGTAGCCATTTTGTTTTATGCTTCAAAATGGAAATAATGCTTTTAGTCAGTGATTGTTACCTGTCCGAGGTGAAGATGGTAGCTTTAGTAACGGTCATTTTCATGAAAACATTACTTTTACATGTTATAAACCGTACTAACCCCAGAAATAATTATGGTGAAAGTGTTCTCCGTGCTCAACCAAACCACAGGGTCCCCCCAAATACGGACCCCTCCATAATGAGTCACTGTTGACCTTTGCTGCTGATTAGGGCTGAGTATTGGCAAGGACCTCACAATACGATATGTATCATGATACTTGGGTCACAATACAATATTATCACAATATCACGATATATTGCGATATTCTACTCAGTTAGTAGCAAAATTAAAAGTAGAGATGAAAAATCAAGTTGCTGTATGTGTTCATCAGATGATATTGATCATTCAGAGGACAAATTGAGTTAAAACTATTTGCTTCAAAATAACCTATTTATTGTTTATTATTAGTGTTTTTGCACATTTATATTTTAAACAATTTAAATGTGAAAATAAACAATTTTCCTAAAAAATCGATATTAGGAGCCAAAAAATTGATATTATATTGGGCGGCCGAAAATCGCAATATATTGCCAAATTGGGCTTTTTTTCACACCCCTACTGCAGATGTGTCGTAAAGTGACACGCAGCTGTCACCAGGGACGACTGAGGATTACCAGGTTGCCTCAAGTCTAGTGGGGAAAGGGGACCACGAGAGCCGGACAACACTTCCTAAAAATAATCAAACAGTCCTTTAAATGGGACTGAAACAGCACGTCGTGGTTTAACAAAGACGCTACACCTCTGTCACAACCATGACACAGACCTGTTTCTATGACGCCATTCAAGTCTGAAAACACTCAGTGAGGCGTTCAGATTTTCAGGGTACCGTGACGTCATCGACGCTAAAACCAACTGCTATGAAGGACACGGTTGTAAAAAGGACGTCATGGTGTCTTGACTAAAACGTGGCGTTCGCATCATTTCATCACAACCTCAGGAAATTTTCAGCTTGTCAGAAACAAACGTGACTGAAAGAAGAAGTTACTGGATGTGACTCCGGGTCTTTGAGTAGTTTGAAAGCCCGAACTTGAGCTCCTATGTTCCGAACAACAGCAACAGAGAGAAAAAGAAGGATGAGGCTGGTCACAGCAATGAGATATAGACTGAGACTGGCAGAATTATGAGAATGCAAAATAAAAATCCATTTAGATATGCAGGCAGAACGCTGTCATTGTGAGGAATCCCAATACAATGAAAATCTATTATACACTGCATTTCTGTTTAATAGAGGCATTATATTTCTGTTAAAAAACTAAAAGAGCATTATTCTCAGGGAAAAATGGCACACAAAGAGAACCGATCACAGTTACTGAGGTTTAAGTCTCCGCAGCGGGCAGTACTCTCGAAGTGCACGTCAGGACACTGTGAGCTACGACGTTAGCGCTGCATTTATCTAATACAGACGGATCAGATGGAAGTGTGAAGGCGGACATCCGACCATTCTGAACCTAAATCTGACTTAAATTTCATTTTACTCATTTCTATCGATCCATCCATCTATCTATCCGTCCATCCATCCATCTGTTCCATGCCGCTCCACACGGCAGCATGGAAAACAGACACTGAGGCCCGGATCATACACTTCCCGCTACCCACTAGCCGCTACCTGCAAATTGCGGGTTTAGGAACCTCCGCTAACCGCTAATGCAATCTTCCGCTTCCCTAAAGCCGCTACCCGTTATGCCGATTCCCTTACTCATATTGTAGGTGCGGCAACAGGCGTGTCTTTTTGCCCTTTCCGCAAACTCAGTATCTTGCGATCGCGGGTAGCGGGTTGCGGGTTGCGGGTAGCGCAACCTGCTCTTAAAGGCAATGGCTGCTGACGCACTGATTGGTTTAACAGGTGGAACGCCCTAACCACTCCCATAGATAATATAGCGGGCAGCACAGGTGGGATAGCGGGTTTAGCAAGGTGGGGAACGCCCCTCCCGCTACCCGCTATCCCTTAATAGCGGCTTTAGGAGATCTGGTGTGCCAGAACTGGGACAAGGACCTAACGGGCTCACCTCGGCACATGTTCGTGTCGTCCACGAAGCTTCGCTCGCTGCACGCGGTCGTGCAGACGCCGTGTTGAAGGCGGCCGGACTGCGGCAGGACAACCTCCTCTGACTTCAGGCAGCGGAGGCAGTCTGAGGACAGGGGTCCCACACAAGAACGGCAGGAAGGATGGCAATCTAGGTGGACAGACAGCAGAAAATTAAAAAAGACAGAAAAAGGAGGACAGCATTTACGAGACGACCCAGTTCAGGCATGTCTCTCACTGTGGCAGGTGCTGTCCTGAGGGTAGAGTCCCTCTCCACAGTCCTCCACACACTGGCCCTGGTGGAGGAGACGGGCAGCTGGACACGAGGTGCACTGGGACACTGAGGGCCCCCAGCATGAGGCACAGGAGCTGTGGCAGGCTGAGACAAAAATAAAATAAAATAAAATAAAATAAAGAGACGCCAGATTCAAAGCTGCACTGTGATTTACAACAACGTCAAAACGAGCACCTACCTCTGCATCTGCTGTGGCCGTCCAAGTAATGCTGAGTTGGACACTGGGAAATACATTTCCCATGATGCAAGGCGGTCCCCGGAGGGCAGCTCATACATTTGTGGTTGTCAGGGAAACAGGAGGCACAGGACGAATCACAAGCTGTGAAGCACAGAGAGGAAATGTCAGTGGCTTCTAGTTGGAATGATGAAACGCAGCATATGTGTCAAATGTGTCTTTTGTGGCAAAAAAAAAGGTTTACTTAAACGTTTCTTCCTCTAGAACAGACTGATTGTACAAATTACACCTGTAACAGAAAGACAACACCAACAACTTGGTGCACAAGTTTTAATTTACTGTGGATTTAAATTGACACCAGGTTAACGTTACAAGTTGCACTTTGACGAGACACCTGGTGGGTGTTCGGCTCATCACCGATGCTTCAGCGAAAACATCGATGGAGGGATCCCCAGCCTTCAGTGTCTTGCAACATCCATTTTCAGAAATTACACTAGCAGTACGGCTGTAGCGATACACTAATCTCACGATATGATAAGATACACGATATTCAGCTCATGATACGATATATATCGCAGAATCGATAAAATCGCTCAGCTCTAACTGGCAGCATAAAAAAAAAGAAAACTCAGAGCGTATGATGCTACCACCACCGTGCTCAGCAGCTGTTACAGTACCTTTAGTTTTTTAAACACAGCGCAGCGCAACCACCGAGGCCAGCAGCGCAGCATTTGGCTCTTCTGGTCATAAAAACCTGCCTCCTTCATTTTTATCAGCGGGACGCTCGGTTCACGGTGAAATAGAAGTCACTTTATTTATTTCTGTGAACACTTGTTTGAATCAAAGATAGCGGAGTCAGCAGTTGGGTAGAAATGACTCCGAGAAACATTCTTCACATATCTATATCTGTTGATTTGGCTTAGGTTTAATCTCATAACCTTCTCGACACAACCCTGAGCTGGGGACTCAACCGGACTGTTTCTTTTGTTATTGTTAGCATGTTAGCCGCTAATTACGAGCCAAAAATAGCACAATACCAGCGGTTTCTTTACTACGGTTCAGAGACCAGAGGCTGTGAAGGTAACAGAAAGACCACAGTTGAGCCTTTGTCTTGTTTCGCTGCAGTGCCTCGCTACTTTTTTGCGGATTAACATATTTTAAACACATTATTTGGGCTCGGGGGGCTCCGGCTCCAGTTCGCGGATTTTGATTTTCGCGGGGGGGCACCGGTCCCTATTAACCGCAAAAAATAAGGTAATGCTCTGGGTCTCTGTAAAGCCCCTACAGACAACCTTAACAGACAAAATACTAATTAAACATTTTATATATGGTTTTACTCATATTTTTATGCATGCACAACTTTATATGAAGATGCTAGAATGCTAACTTGTGGATGCACTTCGTTTCTGACACCACAGACAGAAACCCCATCACGTCTAACTTAAGAAGCGGCTCGAGGGGACAATCAAGAGTTGAACTGCCCCTCGGGTTTCTCAGGATGTTGACATTTTAAGCCAGACCACAAAGCAAAAGCTGCTAAGTTCAAATAAAAGTGACCTTTTTTCCTCCAAGTTCCCCAGGTTTTGACATTTTCTGAAAGAGGACGCCTCACTGAGTTTTTCAAGACTTCCGCATGAGCAACAGGAAAAGAAAAGCCCCCATAAACCCCTGCAGGTGTTTTTAGTTGCAGGAAGAGCTTAACTCTGCGCTGCTAAGCTAACCGTCGCCCAGAGGGAGGTTTATTTCTGCGCCTCTTCATCTTACCACTCAAAAATAGAAGCCATCCATATTCATACAGGATCTCTTAATGAAAGGCTTTCTGAAACCTCATTAGTGCAAGAGGGAACTGCAACTTATTGTTTTTTTTTTTCAATTCTTTGTTTGCCAACTCTGGCTACTGCTGACTTATCATTCTGGCGCCAAGTGTGCGCTAGCAAGAAGCTCCACAGGGATCTTAAAAATAAACAGGAGCTCAAACTTTCCCCTCGAGCTCACCAGAAACAATCGTTGTCTCAGACAGGATTTTATGCTTATTGTACCCGGCACCAGTCTGACCTCAAATTTGTCAAATAAAATATCAACTTTCACCTTCCCGCGGGGCTGCACGCTCTTTTCAAACCATGACAAACACTTTTTTTTTTAAAGCGCTGCACAAAAATCCATCACATATACGTCTCGTTTGACTGAAACTAAAGGCGTCGCGCGCCACTTTTCCTTTCACTCATATTTTCAACATGTAAATGCTTCTGAATATATCCTGAATATGCACATAAAAGCAGATTCCCATCATGCAGTTTGAGAGGAATCCATCCACGGCACCCGAGGAAGCAGAAAATAGACCTGCATATGTTTAACGGAGAACACTGGGTTTGTTTGTGTGCAGGATGAGTCATGTTTACTAGAAAAAACCCTCGCTGATAACGTTTTTTTGTTACTGTAGTCCGTTTAATAGAAGATTCTGGAGAAACAGCACATAAATAACGATAGTCATATCAGATGATGAAAGCTATAGGAAACTGTTTGTTTTGTTTTGTGTTGTTTTTTTTTTAATGAATCTCATTATAACAGAGTCAGGGTTTCAGACTAACTCCCCTTCGGAGGCTTGTTTAAATCAAATCTTACTTGAATTCCAGTATAAATGTGCATTTTTCTTGGGTGTGGGACATGCAGGCAGGTAGAACCGGCTTTAGTTGAGGTGAATGGGCCTGAAGCGCCTTGATAAGGGTGCGAACATGAGCGAACCAGTCATTATTTATGTATTCCAGTTTTCCTGACTTTTCCTGTGGGTGGAGAAAATACTGAACCAGTCACAATGAGGCGGCTGGAACTGCTAAAAGCACCTCGGATCAGTCAGGTTGTTTTGGATCAATAGGTCTAAAGTCATTAACTTTTGATCAGTGGTTCTCAGACTTTTAATACTGGTACCACCTGAGAAACCGTTCAGCTCTCTGAGTACCACCATGATGACCAGTTTTAAAATATAGTATATATGCCTTCTCAATTAGCTTTAAACACAAAGAGATGTTTATTCTTTATTGTGGTTATTTATTACCAGAATTGTTACTTTACTGAATCAGACATTTACAACTCTGTCCAACAATTCTCACATACTCAAAATAAACACACTTAAAAGCTGTTACATCTGCACTGTAACTGAATATGCAACAAATATTTTTTTAAAAGAAACAATTTTAATGATCTAAAGCTACACATTTCGCTGTAAAGCACAACGGATCACCAAACATGACAACGTTGGATGAGAGAATATTTTCGCGACATGTCCTGACCGGTGTAGGCTATTAGCGTTAGCAGCTGCTACAAATAGCATATGTATTTGCAAATAAAATAACGACGTGGATTTATTGTTGTTTACATCACGTAGCCTATGTAGCAACTGAACCGGTAGAAGAAGACAACTTTAGGTAAGAAAATCAAGTTTTATTCAACGCTAGACAACTTTAACATGAGCAACTATGGGCTGGATTGTCTCGGTTCTATTCGGGTACCATTCGGTTGGTGGTCGGAACCTAAAGACTCGGCTCGGGTAAATTCCCAGTCCAAATATTGCAGGTCCATTTGGGTTCTGAACGCGGATTTATGATTATAGCTAGGGTCGGGTCAGATTTGGGTCGAATTTTCACTTTTTTTTTTTTCGTTTGAAACGATGTATTTATAATGCATTGTATGTTTCCGATTTTTTTTTTAGGTGAAAATGTGGAAAAAATGCGGAGAATTATGACGTTCCCCCGTGTACCACCAGAGAGCACTCGCGTACCACCGGTGGTACGTGTACCACAGTTTGAGCACCACTGCTTTAGATGTATCTCGTAGCTACTAGCCTGCTTGTTGCTCCGCCTGCGTCGCATGCTCCACTTCTCTGATTCGTTGCACATTTATTCAATGCCATCTAGAGGCAGTTTTTTGCGGTGCTGCCCCCTGGAAATCTAGACTCAACCTCGGGGAACCAGGCAAATTATTTGTATGGAATACGGATGGAGCGGTTACCGGTATTAGGGTAAAGCGCGATAAAAATTTTACGCGATAACGATTACTGTTTATGTTTGACTTCATCTCATTATCGCGGTCGATTACCAGGATATGTAATATCAGCCTCATTCAAGTCTGCGAGCGACTTGCGACTGTGTCTCATGTGAATATGTAGCTTGTAACATCGTCATCGTAACGTGAGAATGGCAGAAAGTGTTGACAGCACGCAGGACGTTTACCAAACCCACGAAAAGATGACGAAATCTGAGGTTTGGGCATATATATATATATATATATATATATATATATATATATATTATATATATATATATATATATATATATATATATATTTTTGTTTTTTAAGAATCCAGAGGGACAACTGGTGGTGGACAATTATCTGGTCTGCAGAGCACTCGTTTAGATTTTATTGTAATTTGTAGAAGCAACTTGAAGGAGCTAAGGCTAATGCTTCAAGCTACTGAGATGTTTGACCAAGAGTAACCTGATCGACACGCTTCGCTAACTCACATTTCGTAAACGTTACTGTTGCGTGTTAATCTAAAAATGACAAGAACGATGTTCTTCTGATGCAGTTAAAATATTAATTTAATCCATTAACTGATCCGACAACCATAACGCCGGCAGTTAGCGCCACAGCGGTCAAACACCTAACCAAACACAGGCAGCTACCTTTATACCTGACCCTCAGGTAACAACACAGCGACACCCACAGACACACAGAGTGAACTATAATTCAGAACAACATATTTGGCTCCTTTACAACCGTTTCTTTATTTGCACATTTATACGTATTTAAGGTTAAAGTCCAAAGTTTATTTAATTTGAATTTGCACTTGCAATTGTTTGCCCTTTTATTGTAAAAGTTTCATTTTGATAAAATTTTGGTGTTTTAGTGACAAGAAAAGATTTTGTGAAATTATTCAAACGTATGTGTTTTTTTGGACATTTGTACAGCAATTAAGAATATCGCGATAATATCATAAACCATGATAATTTGGTCACGATAATCAGGATATCAAATTTTCCATATCGTTACATCCCTAGTCTGGAAGAGAAGAAGCAGGACGGTTGCCAGGGCCATGTTTGTAAAAAGGCAGCAGCAGAAAGCAGAAATATCATGCTACGTGTAGAAATGCAGCGTGGGTGTGCGTTAGCTTTACCGTGGCAGGAGCCTTCTCGACTGTAGTACCCAGCACCGCAGTCGGGGACGCACACACCGTCTCTGAGCAAGGCGGCCGGGTCCGAACATGACGAGCATTCCCGCTGACTCGGCCCGCGGCAATCCAGGCAAGACTCGTGACAGCCTGGGTGATGGAGAGGAGGGAAAAACAACAAAACAGTGTTTTCTATCGTTATTATGTTCTGTAACGGTATAGTGACCCTAAAAGAAAACAAGTGCTGAAGCACCTTGTAATTTCAACTGTGACGGCGCACAGGAGCCTGGAAATAATGAAATCAGACAGAACTGCTGTAGTGATGGATAAGCTCCATTAAGTTCATTTCAAACCTCCGCCGCAGAGGTGGAGGAAAACTGTAAACGGAACCAAAACGCACCGCCCGAAAAAAGAAAAGGACTTGCTTCAAATAATGAAAAAAAAACAACAAATCCCTGATTTAATATCATCTTTAATGCACTGTTTTCTTCCTCCTTCGTTCAAGGCCACAGGGAGGGGCGGAGCCTATCCCAGCTGTGATCAGGTGAGGTCGGGGGGGGTAACACCTGGACAGGTTGCCAGGTTACGTTACGGGGCCACACACAGACAAACACAGACAGAAATGACGCTTGAGAAGCATCACTTAAACAAATACGCCCGTTTGTGCTGTGGGAGGAAGCCGGAGGGATATTTTACAGCATGCGTGGACAGGGTTGAAGCATGTGTGTGTGAGTGTGTGTGTGTGTGTGTGTGTGTGTGGTCTGCATAGCTGCCATTGTCTCAGATGATAAAAGCGCCAGGAACACTGACAGTGGGAGGCCGAGGGCGCGAGCTACGTGGGGAGTCTGAAGATTTGTCTCAGAGAAAGACAAAAGAAGGAACGTAAACCCACACCGAGACTCCCGGTGTCAGTGAATGTGTCTTATTTTGTTTTGGATAAACTACATATTCATCCGTCTGTGGGCGTGTTTGTGGCTGCACAAATAAAAGCTCTCCCAAAAAAAAAAAAAATCAATTTCAGCTCCAACTGGTGTGATTACACCAGATTTCCCAGCAGCCCACAGATCGAGGCAGATGCCACAGCATGGGTGAGAAGGAGAAAATAAAAACGATTTTAAGGAGAAAACAGATGAACTGCAACAGCTGTGCCTCTGCTTCACTTTCATTCAGCCCATTCGAGGCAGTTCAACTCGCCACCTGCACCGCATTTGTGATGCATATTCACGAGTTGGTGTTACAGTAATCCCTCACACTTAGCGGTCTCAGTACATCGCGGAGGTTTTAAAAATATTCATTGGAAAAACATTTTTTTGAAAAAAAATGTGAAACAAATTCAAATGAAGCGCGTGAGGCTGAAGCGAAACACATCACATCAGGAATGAGTCTCAGGAAGCAACAAGAGCCGACACGGGAGGCCCCATGAATGAAAATCGAGGCCTGTGATTGGCTGCTACGACGGGCTGTCAGTTGTCTGCACGCTGATTGGCTGACACGCGTCCCTGCATCTCCCATCTCTTGCTCTCATTAGACAAAGGTTTAGTAACGTTTTAAAGTCAAAATGGACCCCAAAGGACCAAGTAGATGTCGGCATCTGGTGGATCGGGACACTAACTATGATGTTCAAAACTCTGATATTTATTTTGATGCTCTGCCTAGCAACCCCAGTGACACCTATTGGACCCAAATGACGTTTATAGATGTCAATAATAGGTAATGAATGTAGAGTAGCATAGCCAACATAGGCTACTTAACAAAAACAGAATAACCTTTAACTACTTGGTTTGTTTTTTGGTTTTTCCTGCTAGAGCGCCCCCTGAGGGCTGAAGAAAAATTTATAGAAAAGCCGCATCTCTGTCTAAGCCTCATGGTTTAAAGCGTGGGACAAAAGTAGCGGCTTGTAGTCCAGAAAATACGGTAATTACCCGTGTTCAAAAACTGAGCAAGCCTCCATGCGAGCCTGACGATCATTATTAAACAGCTCCAGAGGACCAAATGACCCAAAGTGTTCCTTCACTACTGTCTAAAACCTTTTTAGGATCCATCCAATAAAATAAGACATGAAAATATAAAACCCAATTTACAGTCAGGCGCATCTGTGGGCAGCTCTTGGTTCTTTAAGACGTAACACTGCCCCTTGCTGTATGTGTTCAGTTTGATTTAAAATTAAAGTAAGAAGCGTTTATAAAAGTCAAGCAAATTCATTTGTTATTTTACCATTTCAAACGTATATATCTCCTGCTGTACGGAGAGGGAAAAAATAAATAAAAATTGCACCACAAATTGACCTGATGTGGACCTCCAAGCCAGAATGGATTCAAAACTTCCCCAACACATTAACAAAGATTTTTATTGGTCTCTTTTCTAAAATCTGAAGAAGTTTCCGATAAATAAGACAACTGAACGAACCAAATATTAAACTTAAAATAATTTAATTTAAATTATTATTTTTTGTCTGTCCCTTTAACAATTTCAGACCCTGTTTTCATATACAAGTACCCAAATATTTAGATAATTATGCGAGTCTGCCATAGAAATTACCGGAAAACAAGTCCCAAACTTCCTGATAGACCTGCTACAGGTTCAAGGAGTGTCATCGAAAACTAGAAAAGCACTCGGAGAGCACAGACCTCCGCCAAGCACAATTCCTCCATATAGCGATTTACAGATTCCGATAAAATCCGCATTCTGGATCAGATCCGTATCGGCCTTTGAAATTTGATAGAGGTTCCCATTGTTAATCCCTGAGTCAAATTTCATGAGTTTTGGGCAATAATTAACAGAGATTTTGCAGAAAAATAATTTCGGCCCCATTACCACAATGTTATAGAAAATCTAAAAGTAATCCAGAATCCAGGATTTCTTTGAAAATGAAATCAGTTCTTCCTTTTCACATTTTTGACAACTCCTGAAAATTTCATCAAAATCCATCCATAACTTTTTGAGTTATCTCGAACACAGACAGACAGATAAACGCCGGCAAAAACCCTACCTCCTTGGCGGAGGTAATAAATGCCTTTTTTTTCAAAGTCCAATCCTCCTTCTTCTTCTGCCAGAGTGGATCACCCTTTTTTTTTTTTATCTGACGCCACATCCTCCTCCATCAGGCATTAATCCTCTTAAAACTCATCTCAGCTCCTTAAATTTCGACGCGTCAGTTTTTTTTTCTTAGAGAAACAGCTCTGGGCCGACACCAGCCCGCCCTGACGTGACCTCAACGGGTCTGAAAGTGTCGGATCTCAGTCTGGCGTCTGGCAGGTCTGAAGGCCTCAGGTCTCAGTCCCTGAGATGAGGGGAAGTCTAATTATACGGGTTTGAAGTCCAGCGGAAGCATCAGAATGTTGATAAATTCACTTTTTTTAATCACTTAGCACGATGTTAGAAATGCACCGCCCGCTGGTTCGTTGCCTCCGGAGCTACCGGTTGAACCGAGTCTTGCTCCTGCTGACCTCTCCACACGGCTGGACTGGCTGAAGGCGTCCAGAATATTAAAATATCTCCCACCGTGCTGCAAACCAGTTGGAGTTAACTTCCCCACGCAGCCTGCACCAGCTTCTCATTATCCCGCTTCCTTAACAGCGCAAAATTAGCTTTTAGCTCACGACAGGTCTTGAAATAAATCAACAAAAAACAATAAGTAACATTTCAGGAAAAAGTTAAAACCACAATCTTCATTAGACGAGGCCTTTAAGAGGAGCTTTGTCTTTTGATTGGAGGATCTTTCTCCCCTTTGACCCCTTTTTGATCTCCCTAAAAGCCTTAGTTGTTAGCCGTTCGTTAGCCGCTCATTATTTGCGCAAAATGGTTTGTAAAACAAGGTTAGAAGACAGAGGTTAGTGAATTTGGAGGCATTAGTGAGACAAATTCATAGAGACGAGGGGGAAATCTAAGTAATTTAATCAGCGTCACTCAAGAAAATTCGATAAAATCTTAATTAGTGTCAGATGGCGGAGGAGTGGCTGATCCCTCGCTTCCCTCCTCATCCTTTTTTTCCTCTTCATGATACACGTGCGCAACACACTTTCTGCCTCTGTGCTGCAAACACCTTTCATTTTTTTATTTTTATTTTTTCCATTCTGATGAATATTATATGGCTCCAACTGTCCTTGTGTCTGTATTTATCCACCTGCTTACACAGCCGTACCATCACCTGTACCATCACCTGTAACTTTACCTCTACCATCACCTGTAACCTCACCTCTACCATCACCTCTACATCACCTGTAACCTCACCTCTACCATCACCTCTACATCACCTGTAACCTCACCTTTACCATCACCTGTAACCTCACCTGTAACTTTACCTCTACCATCAGCTCTACCATCACCTGTAACTTTACCTCTACCATCAGCTCTACCATCACCTGTACCTTCACCTCTACCATCACCCGTACCATCACCTGTACCATCACCCGTACCATCACCTGTACCATCACCTGTAACTTTACCTCTACCATTAGCTCTACCATCACCTGTACCATCACCTGTAACTTTACCTCTACCATCAGCTCTACCATCACCTGTACCATCACCTGTAACTTTACCTCTACCATCAGCTCTACCATCACCTGTACCATCACCTGTAACCTCACCTCTACCATCACCTCTACATCACCTGTAACCTCACCTGTACCATCACCTGTAACTTTACCTCTACCATTAGCTCTACCATCATCTGTACCATTACCTGTAACCTCACCTGTACCATCACCTCTACATCACCTGTAACCCCACCTGTACCATCACCTCTACATCACCTGTAACCTCACCTGTACCATCACCTCTACCATCACCTGTACCATCACCTGTAACCTCACCTGTTCCATCACCT